>JACCGJ010000214.1:41949-56387 GCA_013407085.1 Atriophallophorus winterbourni | reverse complement strand
AGTTCCTAATGGACTCTTGGTGTGTCGATGGATTTTCGTGAGCTGGCATTCACGACACGCTTTTGCCCAACTTCGAATATCCTTACTAGCTTTTGGCCAAATAAATCGAGCCGTTATCATTTTAACACTGGCACGAATGCCAGGGTGGGAGAGATTGTGTAATCCCTCAAAACGCGCCGCCTGGATGCAGATGGAATCAGTGGTCGGGGTGTGTTTTGTGAAACGTCGCACAGTATATCGCCCGAGCCGTCAGGCAAGGGTAAAAGTCTAATGTCAAGGGAAGTGGAGTCCCTGAGCTGTGCTGTTTCGGTGTCAGCAGCTTGCGCTGCGGCGATCTCACTGAGGTCGATGGAGGACGGCAACTCTACTACATTTATTCGAGAGAGTGCATCCGCGACCGGGTTTTGGGCACCTGCGATATGCTGTATGTCAGTCGTGAATTGACTGACAAAATCCAGGTGCCGCGTCTCTCTAGGAGAATATCGCTCTGATGACTTGCTGAGCGAGTGGATGAGGGGCTTATAATCAGTAAACACTGCCAACTGTCCGCCCTCCAGGAAATGGCAAAAATGTTTAATTCCGAGGTAGATAGCCAAAAGTTCTCTACCGAACGTGCTTTATCGGGTCTCTGCGGGCTAGAGCCGCTTAGAAAAGAACGATATAGGGACCCATGACCCGTCAACGTATTGTTGAAGCACCGCCCCCACGCTTCGGCAATGCCGTCCTACAATAATGACAGCGGGGGCGTCGGGCAATATAGTGTTTTCATCCAGTGGCCGAATACCCGAAGCTGAAAGTTGATGACCCAGGAAATCGATCTGAGTCTGGCCGAAACTGCACTTAGACGCATTGATCGTTATCCCATGACTGGACAAACGATCAAAAAGTGCCGTTAGGTGGCGCATGTGGTACTCTTTGGATGCGCTGGCAATCAGTACATCGTCGAGATATACGTAAGCGCAATCCAGACCTCTGCAAACCTGGTCCATGAATCGCTGGAAGGTTTGAGCGGCATTACATAAACCAAACGGCATACGGACAAATTCGTAAAGTCCGAACGGTGTGGTGACTGCCGTCTTTGGGATGTCCGCTTCCGCGACCGGTATTTGGTTATACGCTCGAACCAGGTCTACCTTGCTAAAAATGGTACACCCATGGATATTGGCAGCAAGGTCTTGAATGTGCGGGATCGGGTACCTATCGGGTACCGTCGCTTTATTTAACCTGCGGTAATCACCACAGGGGCGCCAATCGTTTGGGTTTTTCTTGGGTGCCACGTGCAGAGGAGATGCCCAAGGGCTACTAGATGGCCGTACAATACCTAATTGCAGCATGTGCTGGAATTCTTTGCGTGCAATCTGCAACTTCCCTGGCGGTAATCGCCTCGGTCTTCCGTATACTGGAGGACCACTGGTGGCGATGTGGTGCTCTACTGGTGTAGTAACCGCCGGTAGTGCAGTCGATGATGATTGAAATAATTTAGGATATTTTGGGAATAAAGTGGCATAGCAGGGTTCTACTTCGCCAAAATGTAACACAGGGGAAATCATTGCATCTCTGCTCGGGGTACCAAGAGCTTTAAGACGAGTAGTCCCATCTATCAGCTGCGAGCGGCGAGAATCGACAAGAATGTCGAACGAGTGCAAGAAATCAACGCCCAGGATCGCAAATGGAACCGCAGCGATTGAAAAATCCAGCGGAATTCACGACGTAAACCTAAATCAAGGGTCAAGGAGCGTTGACCGTAGGTTGTTATAAGGGATCCGTTAGCTGCCTTTAAGTGTTGGCTCATCGGATTGGACGTTGCGCGAGTGTCTCCCGGCAGTACACTGATTTCGGCACCAGTGTCTACCAGAAAACGTTGTCCTGTGGATTTATCCTTTATAAAGAAGAGACGACTTAAACTCTTCGTGCCCAAGACAGAAGTCGTCGTTGGGGGCCGGACCGAGTATTTCGCTGGCGATGTGCGATAAGTGCAATGTTTAATGCAACGTCGCGCATTATCGCGGTACTTCCGATGGATCCAGCAAACGGGTGATCGAGTGTGACTACTCGAGCGTTGGCGGGATGGGGTATGTGATCGTGACTTACTGTTGAGTGTGAGGTTTCGAACCTCATTACGTAAAGTTGCAACCTCAGACAGTAGATCCGTATTGCTGCCTTTCGCTGGAATACCCCGTGTGCGTGATAGTCCTGCGGTTACTGTGGAAACATGGGCATCTGGATAGAGACGGATACATTTAGCGATGTTGTCCGCCATTTCCGCAAGCTCAGATACCGGAGTGCTTTTCGCAGCAACCAAGATGGGTTGCACTCACTCAGGTAAGCGCTGGAGCCATAGTTCCTTTAGTAAGGACTCGTCCATGTGCGATGACTCTAGCAGGCGGCGCATCTCCATAAGTATGGTAGATGGCGTTTTGTTGGCAATTTCTAAGTTGCCGAACAACTGCTGCAGCCTAGATCGTTCAGACGGAACCGTGCGAGAAATTACGGCTTGTTTGACGACACGGTAACGGTCACCTATGGGTGCAGTAAGGACTGCGTCGCAAACCTGTAATAACACATCCGCTGGGAGTTTCTGCGTTAATTGTGAAAACAGCGTAGTCATCAATGATATTTTTAGAACTAAATTCAGTTTCTAAAAAATGAAACCAATACTCAGGGTCCTGTGAAATAAAGTTGGGTATTGTGATGACCGTCGAAACCAAAATAACGCGTTTAGAATGACTAATGATAAACAGAAGCAATTGATGCAGATAAAATGCACGATTAAACGAGGTAAAAAATTACCTGAAAACTCCGATGTGAAGCGGAAAAGTTTTGACGTACCGGAAAAGATACACGACGAATGCGTGTATGTCGGGCTCACCAATTTGTAGTAGACCAGATTACTACAATAATGTCCCCAAGAACGTTGGAGAAAAGGCACAGGAGATGAAAGGTTTATCGCGGTAGCCAAAACGTCTACAGAGCGTTTGCGTTGCACGCACAAACGAACGGAAGTTATAATTGTCAAGGTCAATTTTTTGATAAGGAAAAACAAGCGGTGTTACAACAGAAAAACTCCCCTCACCAATAGGTAAGGAGAAACATTAGTGCGTTCCAAAGACAACATGAGTATCATACCAACTATTCCCTTACGGATAAAAATCAGGAAATAATGAAGGCCACACAGAGTCAAGTCCATTCTTGAAACCCCCTACCGAGGTAGAACAAACAACTTCTTTAGGAAGTCGATTCCAGTAATTTACTACCCTCTCACTAAAGAAGAACTTACGAACATTTGACCTGACATGTCGCTTGGCTAGTTTTAATGGGTGGCCTCGAGTACCCACACTTGGCGCCAGAGCGAACAATTCATTGGGATGAATAGTACTGAAACCTGACATGATTTTGAAGGTTTCAATCAGGTCCCCACGTAGCCTCCTTCTTTTTAGTGAGAAGAGCTCTAGACTCAGCAATCGTTCCTGATACGACCTACCCGATTGTCCTCAATCATACGAGTAGCTAAACGTTGAACACCTTCCAGCTTGGCAATATCTTTTTCCAAATAAGGTGACCATACTTGAACGCAATACTCGAGATGTGGTCTCACGACCGCTTTGTATAATGGTATGAAAACCTCTGGGGACCTGCAGGATAAAACTGATCGAAGGCGAAAAAGCTCTCTCCTAGCGCGTTGTGCAGCAGCTGCGCATTGATCAGCCCATTTAAAGTCCCCTGAAACTTCTATACCTAAGTCACGAACTTTCGGCGCCCCATTTATCTCAAGTATACCATCTAGACCAGCAACCTCTAGCTTCTTAATGACTTTAGACAAGAGATAGCTTTTAGTGAAGTTAACTGGTAGATCCCATGTAGCAGACCACTTGATGACCTTTCTATATCCTCAAGAAGATCCTGTTCATCCAGTGATCCGATAATCTTGACATCATCTGCAAAAATATAGCAGGGACACTTAAGCGACGCTGCCAAGTCATCGATGAAAATGAGGAAAAGTAGCGGTCTGAGTACGGAACCCTGTGGGACTCCACTAACAACTTTTACTTTCGACGAATACATATTTCCTATCCTGACACGAAAGAATCTATTGCTTAAGAAGCCTATTATCCATTTCCTCAGAAGACCATCGATACCCATATAACCAAGTTTGTCTGCAAGCAATCTGTGGTTTACCGAATCAAAGGCCTTGCAAAAGTCCAAGTAAAAAAGTTCAACCTGTTGGCCTTTATCTAGCCTCATGGTGACCTCGTTAAGAAAACATAAGAGGTTTGTTAGGCACGACTTCCCTTCAAGGAAGCCGTGCTGAGCAGAGTTCAGCAACAAGTAATCAACTAGATGGCGACAGATCCTATCCCTAATAAGTTTCTCCAGGATTTTACATAGGATGCTAGTAAGACTTACAGGTCTGTACTTACAAACTGAGGATCGACTGCCACCTTTATGTATCGGGATCACATTAGCCAGCTTCCAAATACTCGGAATATATCCATGTTGCAAGGAAGCGTTAAAAATACGACCCACAGGATCTGCTAATATTGGCGCCAGGTTCTTTATAATTTGAGGGTAAATGTCGTCTGGGCCAGCAGATTTATGGGGGTTAGTTGCTGCAAGAGCAAGTTTAACCTCATCATCAGTGAAAAATAACTCCTCAAGTGGAGTAACGATATCAGGCCTTTTGATGACTGGCATGTTAGGCGGATCTATTTGGCGATCAAGCCTCTGAACAGACTGGAAATGTTTGAGAAAGGCCGAAGCCTTTTCTGAATCTGAAACTATTTGGGGTCCGTTTTCCTGCTGAAGGTTGCCAATCCAATCGCGCGTTTTGCCTTTGGATTGGGCATAACTATAGTAACGCTTTGGGCACTGCTTTATATTGCGTGCCAACCGTGATTCAAAGTCACGTTTTGCCTTGCGTTGGATTCCCACAGCCTTATTTCTGACCATTTTATACCTTGTCCAGGACCGTTGTGTCTGAGAAGCTTTGTAAGTTTTCCAGGCACGGTCCCGCATTCTAATCACTCGTCGCATCGCAGGTGTCCACCACTGTGGCTTGTTGCGTTGCTTGACGTGCACCAACGGTGCAAACCTATCTTGCAGGGTAGACAGACAGTGGTGTATAAGCTGCCAGTTTGTTGCTATATCATCACCTACATATTGAGACAAGATCTTTTTAGCTTCCTCTGAGACGACTTCCCAGTCTACGCGATTGAAATTGCGCCTCAGTTTAGGAGGAGGTTTTTCATACCTGAGTCTTAGTTGGAATCTGATCACAACGTGATCACTTTTTCCTAGTGGAGTGAGATAATCTATCTGGCGAACCATTTCTTCGCTTGAAGAGATAACGAGATCCAGGATCGAAGGTAAGCAGCCCTGGCGGAATCTTGTGGGCTCATTGACATGCTGACTCATGGCATGCATATGAGTCCATTCGATCAAGTCCTCAAACATCTTATCCGATGAACAGCACTGGTTCAGCCAAGATATATGTGGTAGGTTAAAATCGCCAACTATAAGAACCTGGGAACCAAGCGTGTGCAGCAAACTGAGATTGCCATGCAAATTTCGCAAGTCCTAAGGTCCTGCTTGGGGGCTAATATAAGCGCATGCTATTACCATTGATTGCTTGTAAGATTGAACGATACATGAGCTAAGTTGGACGTTGTGCGTGCTAAGCCTAACGCTCGATTCTGAAGTTCGAAGACCTAGTCTATGAAAGATAGAACGCCACCCCCATTTAGTTCACCTGGTCTATCACATCTGACCACAAATAACTACACAAATTGAGTCAGGAATATGGTCAGTTGCAGATAGCCATGTTTCGGACAGTGCTATTACATGCGGTGGTAACTCATGCGCTAGGATGAAGAGTTCAGACCACTTATTTCCGTATATCACTGTGGCGACGGTGTCTCGCGATATATTCACACTTAGTCTTGGTTGATCCTCGGGCGTAATACCCGAGGAGTCAGCACGTTTTTTGGTGTGCTGCTTAAGATAGTGGATTCGCCTTGCGCGGCTCGAAGTTCTGCCGTACCTTGAAGGTCGCTAATCACGAGCTGCGGAATTTCAGGGACAATACGGTGATAATCGTTTTCATCCCCAGATCCGTCCGTGATTTCCATACCTGACAAAGAGCCATCCTTTTCTGAAGAACGGCGCATTCTGTTATAATTTACATCATAACGTGAATTCTTTGACCTTTCGGATTCCTTCTTGTCGTCAGGCACGACAACATGTTTCCCTTTGTTAAAGGTTACAGACTGGATCGCTGCTTGGTCAACATGTATTTTATTTTTAATACTAATCTCAAACCTGTGCTACACCACGATTTTCAACTTTAAATGCGCAATGCGCGCTCGTTTAACACTTCACTACAAAGCTGGTTTCAGTATTTAGTATCAATGTAACTGAAGCATTTGATGACCTCAACTTATTTAACCTAAGAGCTCCAACCGCCACTAGGTCGGCCGTGAAATCACAACAGGTACTTTCTAGAACAATCCAGCCAATCGACTGCGCAACAACAACTTTTGTGTAACAATGAATTGTGGTGCTCACATCCCCATCCCTTACACTTTTTTGTACATTTACCAGCTACGTCTTTGCGTCATTCCATACACCGTTGTGCCTCTCATTGCGTGTATGCTATCATTGTGCTTGTGGCCAAGTGAAGCCTCACCTCAACCATTACGTTTTAGATTTTGCTGCGGTGATCTTGAGACTGATTATTATACCAACACTAATGATACGCTCTGAAAATGTTTGCAACTTTTCTAATATTTTCACTAAGAACGACGACGTCAAAGATCCAGAAATCCTTGGACGCTCATACTTTTCGATAGTTATTGATCCAGTTAACGATATATTCAAACAGGAACTGGTTATAGCGGAATCCTTACATGACCCATGTGTACAGATCAAAATGCACGAGACATGAACCCAAGCCTTGATAGATTTGTAATGCTCTATACTAAAGGCCGAACAAACAACTCAGTGGTGCGTGCTACACTACTTTATGGCTACGAAACCTGGTTTATCCGAGCGGAAGATGTCCGTCGGCTTTCTGTTTTTGACACCTGTTGCCTGCGTAGGATTTCTCGCATTCGGTGGCAGCATCGCGTTACAAATATAGATGTCTGCAAGCGGGTGTTAAAACCAGGTGGCTGCGGACTGAGAAAAATGCTGATGCTTGCTCGTTTGCCATGTTTGGGACATGTTTTAAGAATGCCTTCTCACCGTTTTCCGTACCGCGTCTTATTCGCATAGCCTGGCAGGAGCGATCGGGTGGCCAGTCCATGACGTTTCGCGTTGGGATGAAGAAACTCATGAGGGCGCTAGGCTCAGTTGGGCGTATTCGTTTGTCTGGGTGGGGTCCAAAAGATCCACCTAATAGTTGGCTGGAAACCTTGCGAGATATGGCTGCAAACCGAAGTCAGTGGCGCCAGTGTATTTTATTATGCCATAATTTTTTATCCGGTATTATTTTATAAATAAAAACCAAAAATCACAAAATCGCATGCAGTGAAACTACAAAAAAGCAGCTTTTTGCGCATTTGCTTTTGCATATTCCGCTTGCCTGCTTTCTCTTTCTCACGCGCTTGCTTATCTGCTTTTCCTGCTTCATATTGTTTGGCACTTTGTCTGGCTCCAGACTTGTGCTTCTGGGTGATGATGATGAGATTTGTAATAGGCTTTGATTAAGATATCCAGTTTTGAAAGCACCCTATCTTATAGCATGATGTCAATCAACCAGTGGTTCACGGAGTGGAGCGAAAGATTTAAGTTGTTAAAAATGCTTAGTTTGCTACCAACGACGAATGTGCAGTCGTACAGTATCGTTGTGCTGTGCGGCTAGCACCGTGCTAAATTGATTGGCCACAGTTAGTGAGCTGTATGCTGAAACAGGCTAGAGTCTCTATTTTCTTTCTCGTATCTGTCTAGGCCTGGGCAACCTGACAGTACTTTAGCCCACGTACAGCCTATAACTGTGCGGCACTTCGCCTGGATCAGGCTTGTGATTTTATTCATTATTCACCAATACCGCGTACGGTGCTGTAGAATTCTTCACATTGTGAATGTTTGGTCTACACATCCTACCCCGGGGCGAAACTCACGTTGGTTCATGCGTACGATCTTAACGCTCATTGGAGGAACAGTTTCTTATCAACATCACAAACTTATTCTTGGTAGGTAGAGCACGCAGATTTGCCTTCACGTTTGGGCAGTCAGTCAGTCAGTCAGTCCTCTCCGTGCCGGGTGGCACATGAGGCGAAGACAACTTCACGCCAGTGGTTCCGGTCTGTCGCTGCTTCCTTTGCCGTCTGCACCGTGAATCCTTGTGCATGTAGTTCGCGTTCCAACGTTCTGCGCCAAGTTTCCTTTGGCCGTCCCCTTTTTCGTTTACCTTGCGGATGCCAGTGCATGGCTACCTTCGTATGCGAACTGGGATCCATCCTGCAGACATGACCGAACCACGGATCTGTTGTCATCGTTTCCGTAGCAATGTAGGTTTTACGGGATAGGGTTGCTAGCCCTGAGCCCAACCATCCTCCTTTCTCAGACGGGCTTGGGACCGTCCTTGGCAGCGACAGTATTTTTGACATATCCCAGTCTAACGAGAATGCTTCCTCTCTCTCTCAGAGCAAATTATCGGAGCATCTATGGTGAAGGTAAAATGGTCTGCACTCACACAAATTCTCACTTTCGTAAAAATGATTCAAATATAAGTGCAAGCAAATGCCGTCGTGTTTTCATTCGGCCATTTGTTATGCTGTCGCTAACCTTTTTCAGATAACCTTGGCTATTAATGCCGATTCTTTCACGAGATGGAATTCCCAGACCTCGGATCCAACTGTGCATTCTCCGGGTGTAATAGATTGGGTTAGTTAATATTCATCTCATTTGCGCAGATTTTCTGCCGGTGAAATGTGCTGGTTGTAATCGCTTATATTGTAAAGATCACTATCCATACTCGCAACATCATTGCATAAATCCTGGAAATCAAAGCAAGCAGGTTCCAGTATGCCCTTTGTGCAACACCCCTGTTCCAATTCGACATGGAGAACTACCTGATGAACGGGTTGGGGAGCATATCGATTCGGCCTGCAAATCGAAACCCGCTCTTGAATTAAAAGGCAAAGTAGGTTTTTCTTAATGTTTTAATATTTACCATAGCATGTTTTGAAAAACAGCATTACTATTTCATTCGTTTTTTATTCGTAAGCCGTTTGACATCTCATTCGCAGTCTTCTTATTAGTCTATTTCTCAGCTCTTACATTTTTAAAAAGATGAAATCGGACTTATTGTCAATAGTTTTAATAATTTATTTCTAACGGGAAATATACGTCATATGGAATCATGTGATCTTTTAACTATGATTTCATTTTTTCCTTCTACTTTCTTGACAGATATACTCAAACGCTTGTTCACAGCCGCGATGCAAAAAACGTGAAGCGGTAATGTGCACATGCAGCCGCTGTGAAATGAACTTTTGCTTGGCTCATAGAAATGAGCTAGATCATAATTGCCAAGGTCCACGAGCAAGAACCACTAGGCGGTTAAGCGCTGCCGGTGCAGCCGCCGTCTTCCGTGCAGTATTTCGAAATCGAACGGTACGTAATCAGGTATGTGGGTAGACCTTAACTACTGTTTGCCGAAAAATTTATTCTGATTTTTCATCAATTTAGTTGTCCGCGATGCTCAGGTGAGCATTACAATTTTTTCAGAAATCTACCTCGCTGGTTATTGTTGATAGCTGCACTTTATATAACTGGTGCTTCCATGCATACTGTTTATAGCCCTGATGTTTAAATATGAAGACAAAGTTTCGTATCAAAGTCGTCGGAGTATGATGTATAATGCAGACTAGTTTTACTTATACAGAGCATTGCCGTTATGATTTTTTTACGAATAATAGTCCTTGATCACGATATTGCGAGAATGACATCAGACAAGTGCGAATCATTTTAAAGACCCCGTGTTAAATGTCTTGATAACTTAGTTCACACATTATCAAATCCTAATCCTAAAGCCAGTTAAAGTGCCGCCTAGTGATGAGGCCACCACTAATTACGCAGGGTCAGTTCAACCTGTATAGGCGTAGGACTTGAACTTTTCACAAGAAGCACCTTAGTCCCTTCGATTACGGGAGCTTTGCATGCATAACTGTGTTATGCGCAATAAAGCTTTCGTTAGTAGTATGTATATGGAGAAACGTTATCCGATACACATTGTTCTGGTTTGGCCACACATTACAGATGTCGAAATGTACAACTCTGAAGCTGGTTTTCTTTACAACGCCACATCGCAACTTGCACAGAACTGCTGAAGAAGCTTGTTATGACGCGTAATAGTGAAATCAGCTAGGGAGTTGTATTGCTGATTTCGCTGTTCTCATTCACGCTACTTGATTGTTGTCTGCGTGTACCGCAGGCGTAGGCGCATCAACCAAGTTTACACACACTTTCGCTTTATAAGGTTTATTAACTCCTCTCCCTCTCCTTTATGTACATCTAAACTCACATCAGGCCAGAGTGCAAAGCGACAAACTCGTCCCTGGACTTTGTAATCATCCATATGAAGCGCATCAGAATTTTAGACAATGCGTTCAACCCAATAAAGCCCACAACGATGAGCACTAATTTTTATTTTGACAGTACTCACAGCTGAAATTCATCCATGCGGACAATTGTTACATCTCTAACAACACAACTGAACGGTCACCCTCTTAAACTCGATCAACAGTATAGCACAATAATTCCTTCCAGAGGGTGGGGCATTTGAGCATTGATACGTGTTATCGATATAATTTTGTTTTTGATGATGATCTAAGGTGGCACTCGGGTTTCCACTGGTACTTAGCTGCATGCAGAAACACACTGTAGTCTCGCTGCAATTTTCCGCTGCTTATATCGGCCTAGGCCTTTGCAACTTGACAGTATTTTGACCCTTGCGCCGTCGGTGCAGCACGGATCCAAGCTTTTAATCCAAACTCATGTTTCCTATGCAGGTAATTATTTCCAAAAATGTAATCTCAATTTAATCTTAACAATTCTGAAAGCGAATTTCCGCGTCAATCACTGACATGCAACAACAACGCCGGGCGTTACGGACTCGTACATAGATGCACAGGCTATGTAAAACACTATCTAGTATTGTGCCAGCATACGAAAAGTGGTTTGCATTGCTGCGGGACATTAGTTATTCAAACAGCATTTCATTACTTGACAATCGAGCACTTAGAATTATCTAAGTAGCTTTATGAATAACTCGGCATCGTCAGTTGACAAGGTTCCGGCGCGCGTTTTTAAGCTTGCCGTTGCATTCCGCAACCTTGGCCACTTCTGGATTTAGATAGGACAGAGCTGTCTGTAACCTAGAAAACGGTGGTATTCCAAAGGATCTATTCTACTGGAAGTCAAAATAAAAAAATCAACATTTTAGTAGACCGCAACGGCGGTACAGACAGTAGACAATTCTCAACACTGACAATAAGTCACAGAAACCACGAATAATCAACTTCTAGGTGTGAGACCATGGTATAAATCGTTATCTTCAGGCTTGAAAATGGGCATAACTTGTTGTTGTTGGCCTTATTCTCCCTATAAAAAGCCACAAAAATCCAATGATGACATCACGACGCGGCGGATGTGACTCGCCGCTCCAAAAGTCACTGCCCCTTGTCCTATCCAAGGACATTGTATGGTGCACAGGCAAAAACTGAAGTCACCAACCTATCAACGGGGTTATCGGGCTCCGAACTGGAAATTCCCAGAAAAGGGCGTATGAACCGCTTCGTCGGTCACCGGCCACCGATAGGTGCGAACCTCTCTCGCTCCACTGCCTTGTGAGTAAAGGCTCGGGGTGGGACCCCCTAAACGAAATCTCCCCTACTTCGGTGTAGGCAACCGGGTAGTATCATGCCTACGTTCAACGATGCCGATGACAACGCTTTGTACCTCCCTTCTCGCTTTGTACATCTCATTGTTTATGTTGAACGGCACTATATCTGTATCAGATTGTGTAAATATAATAATAATAAATACCTTACGTAAAGAGCATGTCCAACGTCTCAAAGTATTCGCCAACCGCTGTCTTTGTAACGTTTTTGCGTGGCTAGTTGCGCTTGATTATGTCTCAACACCCTGTTTAGTTGCGGTCTTGCAGTAATGAAGTGTTTGCTTAATCCTATATGTTAATTGCAGCTACAAGGAAAGCTTGTTATGGCATTTTAACTGTTCGCTGTCATGTGAATGTTTGAGATATTGCACATTGCTTACTTAGAGAAACATTGTATCGATGAAGAATTTTGTTTCTCTGCTGAAACCAATAGAGCGAAATTTTGAAGAAGATTATGGCATCGCTGGTTTGTCAGCTGCTTTTCGCATCTCAGCCGAGAGATGTTATCTTATTAGATTTCTCGCTTTCTATCCACTTTTATCTGTACATCACCGTCCAACTCATTTGGACACCGATGGATGTCCAGCTTTTTAGCACTGCGATAATACTTCTCTAACTATCCGCCGTTTCGATATTCTCTCACTGTCAACCGACTGTGCGACTCCTCTCACTTTTTCACCCAATATCTATGTGATTTTATGGAAATTAAGCTCCGATAATCGACATTGTTTTAACGATCTATGCTGGCGTTGACACTCTCTCAACCAACTCAGCTATAGTGTTCTGGCTTTCCAAACAATATCAGCCTCACCAAAGCTGGTAAACTTGTTCAATCAACGCATCCTGAATTTTTTCCAGTTGTGCAACGTGCAATCTTTTTTCAGGAAACATCATGTGCCGCGTGGAGGCGGAACATCTAGTGGTTACCGGTAGTGAACATAAATTTGGTGTGTCTCGGTCGCAGTTCAGTTTGCATAATGAATTCTTTTAATCACCCTGTAGAGTTGGATTGTGAAACTAGCCTGCTCGATTTACTTTACGCCGGCGTGGTTGCAATCTGGTGTTAGCAGCACCTTGTGAATGATAATCCTTATCGAGCTTGGAGGAAATTACGCTACTGATTCAATGTAGTTCGGTGACAGATAAATACCGTCTTATGCAGTTGGCTTCATGATAAACTCATTGCCGCTTTAATGAACTGTCGCCAGGCTCACATTACGGTCCAATTGCAGTTGATTGTTTTCTATACCTGTCTATCAAAATATGCTGCACTTTAACGACGCTTGACTACTTTACTTTACTTTTGTGCGACTATCTCCTCCTGGAGAATGAGTCGGCTTCAATGAAGAGTCGTGGGAATTTGGGTACAAAGCGGCATCACCAGCACCACTCGGCGTTTGTACCAGTCAGCTTTTCTAGCCTTTGCACAATCAAGTGCGACCTGCAAGGCAGTAGGGAGTTGCCAGAAAGAGGTGGCGCGCACCAACTAACCGTCTACGAAACTCTGCTCCAGATTTTTCCTCAAGGTTTTCTCCCGAAGCCTTTCCCGCAATCGGGTATCCTGCAAGACAGTGGAGGTTTTCCTTCCCTTAGATGAAATGCCCTCCCAGGCTAACGAGCTCCATCTGCCCGAAGCAAACTGGTTTTCAGGCGCAATTTGCTCGCCCTCGCCCCTTCTCCTGTTGGTAGAAGTAGTTCCGCCGGGCTCGTGGAGCCACTCGTGCAGGCCAGAAGCTGAACTTGGTTGTCAGAGGCTATATGAGACGCGCGCCATATGGGCGCATTTTATAGACACTGGGAGCTTATCCCCACTGCTACCCCAGACTATGACAACCTTTGGAACGACGCTCGACTCAACATCTCATAGCTTTAGCTTGTAAAATCTCGTGTGATGCAGTATCATTTTGCTCCGTTTTCGTACTATTCCTTCATGTCGCAAATGTCCGTGAATTGTCAGTTCCAAATCCTCTACCCGCTCCCATTCATCAAATTTCATTTGATTCTTCGGTTTTCCCGCTAATCTCACTTTGCTTTTAAAGACTTAATGGGGTCGACCGAACTGTCAGTTTAATTGTCTCACAGTATCAAGTTTCCATAACCAAGTGCAGATATGTTTCATGTATAATGTAGGATGTGTGTCGGTTGTTGGGCGATCTGAAACGGGTCACATCGCGTAGCACACGTAACACAAGATTTTTAATACGACATAATCCCGCTCATTAGTTACTTTTTCTTCTTATGTGTATCGAATAGAACATGTTCTCAAGTCCCAGATCAATGTGTGTTTCATTTTATCTCGCACATTCATTTATAGATATTTGGATCAACTATTTGCTGAGCACTTTGCTCAAGGACTACGCTGATATGCAACGTCAATTAATCTCGGTAAGTGAATTTTTGATTGCTTTTTAACGAGCGACCTCCACTTTTATAGCGTCGCTTATGTGCTTGGTATTGCTCAGTTCACCTGGGCAGCCTGGTAGTAGTTTCGCCCACGTAAAGTCCACGACTATATGACGCTTTGCCATGTTCTCGC
>JACCGJ010000214.1:0-40949 GCA_013407085.1 Atriophallophorus winterbourni | reverse complement strand
ACGTAAAGTCCACGAATATATATGGCGCTTTGCCATGTTCTCGCCCTGTGATTTCATACCTACCTGGACATGGCTTTCTATACTTCCGCTAGTGAATCTCACGGCCCCTTCTACTTTGTTTCTTATATCTGTCTAGGCCCTGGAAATCTGACACTTAATCCTCAGTTTGATAACGTCTGAAGAATGCAGAATACGTTTAAATGAAATGAAATGCATTCATAGCTGCACTTTCAAAGTCAGTTAGAGTGCATGTTAGGTCTTTCCTTCTTATACTGTTTTGATGCCTGTTTAGTGCCCGCGAGATAGCACTTTTTGAGGTTATGCCTTTAGAGAGCGAATGTGACCAAAATCCGTGAAGCAGAGGGGGTTGCGTTCATTTCTAACATTTTCCCCCTTCTTCACCAAAGCTCTTTCTTTGTTGTACTCGTGATTGTGAATTGCGAACTTGCGTACGATATCATCGTTAGATGTAACTAATCTCGCTCTACACTTGTGTGTGACAAACTTATTACAGCTCCAAATAATATTGCCATTATTTGATTGTTTTTCGAACCAAAACATGTGGTCAAGTGCACCTTAGTTTCCCCGATGCAATGCGCTGGTTTAACACCGATCCTCTTCATTCAGCATGTGTTATTCCAAGTAGGATTGCTTTAAGCAAGCATTCTAAAAGACCATTTTTGACAAGGGTGCTTGAAGGTTTTAACAAAGAACCGAGAGTTGATGTATATATGAAATTGCAAATCTGATCCACGCAAAGTGCCGCACCGTCGTAGACTGCACGTAGGCTTAGATACTGGCAGGTTGTTCCGGCCTAGATAGATATGAGAGTAAAATAGGAATGGTAGTGAGACTCCAACGTGTTCCCGCATGCAGTTCACTACCGGTGGCACACCAATTTAGCACGATTGCACATCCGTTTACTATCTCAGCAACAATGATTCATAGACAGACTTTTTTCTGGCTTCATTTACACTGCTATGGAACAAGTTCGCTTCCGCGTTGGTTTTATATATACAAAACATGAATCGAATGCTTGAATAATTGATTCACCGTGTACCTCAACATCTCCGTCTCTTTTACCTTCAGCTTCGTGATTTACTGGCTGAAAATAACCTCTCGATCAAGCGTCATTACAGTGCTTTTCATGGATCCTTGACATTTGGTAAGAGTTTATTCTGTTTGTTTTGTGGCCGTACCCCGCTCTTTCGCTACATTGCATTTGAGTTTGTGTGCCAGTGTATCTGATTTGTTGTGCGAGTAAATATTGTATCTACTGTCAATTTGTATGAACGTCGACTATATGAAAATTTTCCATTTTGCTTCTCCCTTTGCATTAACGATCAGCTAAGTCTTCGTGGCGTGTTGTGGGAAATGATTCACTCATCTGGTGGCACAAGTCAACCAGCCATTCACCTCACAAAATTTCCACTGAATTTTGGTGTTCAGAGACTATTAGATCGTGAATTCTTGACCGAGAGCGGCTTCTGTTGCAATTTGATTAAATGCACGTTCCATTTGAATGATAGTCACATCATCCAAGTTTGTTTGTGCTTACTCCTCTATAGATTCTTTAGCTGTTCAAGTCTCACTCTTCCCCCATTTTTAGGCTTTTTTGCAGTTAAGCATCCGGTAATTGCTACCGGTGTGATGCTGTCTCTGATGGTGATAATGTACTGTAACAGTCGGACATATTAAATGATAGCACAAACCGGATTCAAGCAAAGTGCCGCACAGTCAAAGACTGCACGTGGGCTAAAATACTGTTAGGTTGCCCAGGTCTAGACACATACGAAAAAACAAATAGAAATGACAGTGAAAATCCAGAGTGTTTCAGTATGCAGCTCACTACCGGTGGCCAATCAGTTTAGTATGGTGTTAGCCGCACAGCACAGAAGTACTGCACGATTGCACATCCGGGCATTGTCACAGACCAGAATAGCTAATATCACATGATGCTGATTGCTTGTTCGATGTTCGATATTGATTTTTTCCATCTCCGCGTGTATCGTAGAGCTCGAGGCTAAATATTGTGAGAGTGGTTTTATCTCATAACACTGCTCGTCAGGCCAATTTATTAAAGTGACCTCCAAAATTGATGAAATTTCATGTCGCCGATAAACAGAAAGCTCTCTTGCAAATTGTGGATGCTTAAATTTAAGAGAATAAATTCTGAGCCATACAGCTGACATCTGAAGTCATTTTTGCATCTATCGGGTGGAAATTGCAGCGTCAGTTTGAATTAGCTTCGTCACTAAATTATTATTTATATTCTTTGGTTTATTCTACTCATGAGTAGTTGATCAATATACAAAATTATTGCATCTATTCAGTAACATCAAAAATAATTTCCATGGTACACTTGCTTTCTTAATTTTTGGCTAATTTCTTTATATTTTACATCTCACCCTTCTGTTCCCTTCATACATTTCTCAAAATCATGGTAGATTGCTGTTGATGACTAATCTTTCAAAAAATGTGTAACCCTGAGTTTTACTATATTACTTGCTAGTTTAATCCAACCCAGTTATCACTATCGTCTCACGTTTTTTTTTCTTTCCATGTATAGATCACATTAAAACGCTACTTGATCAATTGAGCGGGTTGACTGATCTGGCGAAGCTTTCACGGATGGCCAATGAAGGACGGCACATCGATGTGATCAAGTTTATGATTCCCAAGTTGAAGCAACAGCGATCCACGCTCGACAGCAAACAATCTGACAAGCCGGTAACGCCTCCACGTCAAACTACTCGGTTTATCATTACGCGATATCACTAGCCCTTTCATGCGGTTGCATGAGCAATCATTTTGCATATCAAATTAGTGCGTGTCGCGCTAGTGCCTCCAACACTTGCGTCGACAAGACACTGTTTTCTTGGTACGAGCAGGGTGGTGTAATCATAGTCTTGCCAACCCTCTCCGGTGCACCCGTTTGATACTATGTCATCTTTGAAAATGCTAGGCTGTTAACATAACAGCGAGTTATAAATCAAGCTTTATTATCCTTCTGGCTATACATTGATGTTCGCCTATATCTGATACTACAGTTTCTTCATTTAAAAATACCCAACTCGGTGCTTAAAATCTTGTCGGAAAAAATATTCTGATATTGTGAAGTCGGCGATATTGATCTCTCGTTTGGATAACGCTTTACATACCTCTGTTGATGTTACCATTTCAATTTTCTTCACCTTCCGTTTTGTTCCACCATTTCAGCGATGCTCAAGCGGTCCTGGACCACTGGATTTGACGGATCAGCTGAGTTTACTCAAATCTTGTGTTCACCACGTGATGGCTACAGTTAAGCCTGCTTCGTTGTTATCGGACGAATCCGCTCGAGTAAATCTACGTCTGTGCTACCTCGCTGCTGCCTCCTTGTTGGATTACGTGTCCACGTATTGCCAAACAACACAAGAATCCGCTAGTTCCAACGGATCGAATTGTAGTAATCCCATCATCCTTCTGGCTCGCGAGTGTATGGAAATGCTCGTTAGGTGTGTATCATTCAAAGCATAACTTGTATTGTTAGAGATATTTGCCACGTTTTTATTCTCTTTTACCATCACAAATATCCACCCTATTCTTTTGATGCGATTTGAAAGCTCTTGTTCTGAACTCTACGAGTTGGGATGAACTTGCTCTTAACCGCTCACGTTGGACTCATTGTGTAAAGCGTCATTTCGAAAATTGGGATGTGTTCTTTGCGATAGGTGTCGGGCATTTTAGGTGATCTAAATACTGTTTGGTAATTGGAAAAGTAACGTGCATTTCATTGAGGTGAACTGTACCACTCAAGAGCTCTCTGATGACCACCTGAACAACAGTAGACGCTAAACTTTCCAACGACAGTCGCCGTAAACCGACGCGAACTGGTTTTGTGGAGCAGTGACAACTGTTTACTGTGACTGCCTGCAAGTCTCGAAACAGAACTAGCTGTTGGGCAGCTTAATCTATGGAATAATGCGCAATCCTTCAATGTAAATGCTGCAAGGAGCCCAATTCGGCGAGGACGGAACCAAAGTGGCCCGTTTAATTTAATGACATCTTCGATTCGGCATCATTTTCCATCGAAAATAGGCTAGGGGTTTTTCTCGATTTGATGACCGCTTGATATTGTTCTACTACGTTGGCTCTGGTGTATTTGTTTAGGTAGTGGCAACGCGGTAAACTCTCTGCTCAAACGCAGCCTGTGAAGAGCGGATACTTTTCTCGGCTACTGAACGTAGGTCGCGACAACACAGTGCAAATGCCTCCGATCTGCCAAGTACAAGTTATGGCTTTCAGCGCTGCAGGAAGGGATTGTTCCTCCCGTCATTTGACACGACGTGGAGCATGAAACAATCAAGTGCTTTTGATTTACATCCATAGTCGACTTTCACGGAAGGCGCATATTATACATTCCATGGGTGTGCAATCGTTCATCACTTTTGTTGTGCAGTCTCACGGTCATTTGTTCTCATCTGTCTAGGCGTGGTCAACCTTAGCCGACGTGCAGCCTATGATTGTGCGACACTTTACCGGGATCCATAAATACATGTTTTACATTAGCCAGATGTGTTCACAAATATTTCACTTCCACTCCAATGAACGTTCTCTCCTTTCACTTTTCCATACTCTGTTCGTTGTGTGTCCCTCAGTTGCTGGAATCTGTTCACGGCGGACCTCATCTGCCCTCAACGCATTTCTCCACCAGCCTCCGAGACAAAAATTGATTCTAGCGAATCCGCTAGTCAGCTGCCTCTGCAGTTTGCCTTGTTTGAGGACCCCGAAGATGGCCTTGAATGTGATCAAGACGGTGAAGAGGACATTTCCTCCGACCGCGTTGTTCTCATTTCCATCGGCGAAGCTTGCTATTCCCTGGTTGCTGTACTACGGTTTTTAGCCTTGCACTTGAAGCACCCCACGTCCGGTTTATTGTGTCCCGTCGTCAATTTTGTATTTGAGCACATGATCTGGTGAGTCGTCGATTGCGATACGTGTGAAGTACATTTTGAACTATCCTGCTATCCTTTTATGTTGCACGGATGTGCAATCGCGCAGTACTTCTATACGGTGCAGCTAACACCGTGCTAAATAGGTTTGTCACTGATAGTGAGCTGCATGCGAAAACACGCTAGAGTCACTGCCATTTCTGTTTCCATAACCCTGTGTCATATCTGTCGAGGGTTTACCCACGTGCAGTCTTCGATTATGTGGCATTTCGCCTGAATCAGGCTAGTGTTTTCATGCATACACACATACATACATCCTTTTATGTTCAGGGACTTTTTGTTAGGTGTTAAATTCCATCCTTGTTTGTATATCCTTCGTGTCACACCACTTTATCTTGGCTGATTTTATTGAATGGATGGAATGGTGTATTGGTGATGGAATGATGTATTGCAACATTTACAATATCTGGCCGGCTAGAGCTGATAGTGATGATAATTGTCCCTGGCTACCATCGCAAAAAGTGATAACCGTTATTCGTGTATTTATTTCATACATTTGGTCTGGTGCTGAGATGCTGCAGTTATTTTTCTGACCACCTTGATGTGGTGAGGAATGAGGGTTGTTGTACGCTTTCTTTAAAAAAAGTCCTAACCATTTACCATACCATCACCACCACCACAGACAGCATTACACCGGTAGCGCGTACCGAATGCTTAACTGCCACACAACCATGAAAACGAAAATCCTAAAACATGGGGAAGGGTGGGACTTAAATAGCTACGGATTCTATGGGAGAATAAGCACAAACAAACTGGGTAGAGATGCCTACACCTCGAATGGAACATGCATTCAAACAAGTTTCGTGAACGAGTAGAGCGACATCAACATGGCAGCTTCCTTGCGGCTTTCACTGTCATGCATCATAAAAAGTTTTTCTCGTCACTCCGCTTGACAGCATACAAGGTTAAGCAAACACTCCAAGAAGATGCTTAGTGCAAGACCGCCATTGAACACGGTTTCGGGACATATCCTGAAGCGTAACTAACCACTGCGATATCTGATCGCGGGGACACCAGCCTGGAAGACGCGCTGCGCTTACTTTGGAAAGGTTACTAGTAAGGTTTTTAACTGCTTATGCCATGTGACGGTTTGGCCACCCCGAGATTTACGCCAATCAGGATGTGGCGTCGCAAAAAGAATCTGTTTCGGAAGTCGGTGGTCCGGCATCCGTAAAACGTGACCCAACCAGCGTAACCTATGCAGGTTGATTTGCTTTCTCTATATCAACATTACTACCGAACAACTTATTTCGGAGAGCATCGGTGCGTATGCGATTGTAACAGCTAATTCCTAGAATGTTACGGAGACATCGGTTGTCAAATATTTGAAGACGCTGAATGTGTTCTTTACGTAGGGTCCAGGTTTCGCACCCATACAGTAACACAGCCCGAACTGTCACTTTATAGACTCTACCCTTGAGTAACAGAGACAGTCCTTTCTGACGCCAGAGGTGACCTAGGTTGCGGAATGCTACGGTCGCCATTCCATGACATGGCACGTTGCGATGAAGAAATTCACCGGAGCGCTTGTACCAGTGGGGCGTATTCGTTTACCTTGTTGGGGTGCAAAAGATCCACCCAACAGTTGGCTAGAAACCTTACGAGTTATGGCTGCATGCCAAAGTCAGTGCCGCCAGTGTGTCATAATATTTTATCACATATTATTGTATTATATTTGCTTAAAAATAACTAAACCACCGAATCGCATGCAGTGAAACTACAAAACATGCTGCTTTGGCGCATTTGCTTTTGCATATTCCGCTTTGTTGTTTTTCATGCGCTTGCTTATCTGCTTTTGCTGCGTCTTGGGGCTTAGTTTGGCTTCAGAGTTGTGCTTCACTGTGACAATCGTCTTCATCCTCGTGGACATCATTACACCGACCTCAAGTACCTTACCACCATGGCGTGTTAACATCCTAGAAGAGAATCAAAAATTTACTGAACTTGTAGATTAGACACACACTGGGATTCTACCTTGAATCAAACATACATTCAAGCAAGCGTTGTGAACGAGTAGACCAACCGTGTCACAACTTCCTTGTTGCTTTAAACTCACTCGTAGACGATGGTTACAGGCTTAAACTTCATCGTACACTATTAGAATAGTTTTATACCGCTCATCAACCCAGCGAGATATAAATGAAGACAAAGAGGTATCATGCTTGTTGTTTTCCATTGTAGTACACGTCACCAAGCTTTCATAATTCTGATAAAAATACATTAATTTTCTCTGCGTAAACCCCGAATTATCTCCGGTACTCAAGCAAAAGTTGTTCCATCTCGACTGCTAGTTTATATTATCTCAAGTATCATTTCATGGTGCTGCACTTTATACATTTTATCCTATTTGTATGTTGTGGAGAAATTAATGTATTGCTAAAAATTCGTGTACACGAATAAAGTCATTTTCTTCTTCTTCTTCTTCTATATTAGCAACCAGCTTCACCCATATAGCTGAAGGTCACGAATGTTGCTTGAACGAAGTTACTTCATAGTTCTTTAAGCATGAAATTGTTCCGTAGTAATCTGTAGTCTAATTTTTGTTCCCTGCATTCATTTACCCTTTTAGTCTGGAACACAGTATTCCTCACTGTCTGCTCCCAATGGAATTCCGTGCCATGTTGAACGATCCAAGCACACTGGGTGAATCATTGTCAATTGCGTTCAAATCCAATCTGCTTTCTGGTTCCGTCAGCGCGCCTCCTAGTTTGGCTTGGTTACATTGGGTGCACGAATGGTGGAGTTTGTCAAAACCGCAACAAACCAAATCGAATCCTTGTCGAACTAGACCCAGCGTGTTGTCTGTTCTAAGACAGGGTGTGATTCGTGCTGGCAGACTGTTGACGGACATCTCCGCTAGATGGGCTAGTGAATCGAGTCAGATATTCTCTTACCTGCAGTCTTTAGAAACGTCTAGTGAACAATCTTCGGACCAATCGTTTCAATCCCATTCCTCGTCGGGCGAGGAATGTGTCGGAAGCTCTGCACCTGATGACGAAACGGTAGCTTGCGTGGATGAATTCGCCTCGGTGGAAACATGCTACTGGCCTAAACAAATTGTCACCGTTAATCAACTTCTGGCCCGAGCACTCAAATGTCTTTTACCGTCGTCTGTGTATGCGGAAATCGAATCAACTCCTGCGCTGCCGGATGGTTTGATCGATTCTGATTCTCCGTCGAAAGATACCGCACCTCTCGTTACTGTTGACCCAAACCAACCGGATACCGATACGCTGATCTGCTTTGATCCCAAAACCCTATGGATCCGCCAAGTGGCCAAACATCTGCGAAGTGATTCTTTGGCGGATCATTCAACAAATTTGGACGATGTGGTCGCTACGCCTTGGTGGAAACATTTGGATCCTTGTGTGAGTATTTGTTTGGGTCGCTTTGTTTTCCTTGCTGGTAATGTATGGTCACGGATGTGCAATCGTACAATGCTTTTGTACTCCACACCGTGCTAAATTAATTTGCCACCGGCACTGAACTGCATGCGGAAACACGCTGGATTCTCAACGGCATTTCTCCTCCCTTATATCTGTTTATGACTTGGCAAGCTGACAGTATCTTATCCCCGAAGCGTCTATTACTGTACAGCAGGCTTGTGATTTCCTGTCTACCTACCTAGCCGGTACTACTGATGCAGACAAAATTTTGAATCTGTGCGAATGATCTGACAATTAGGTTAGTTTCACTGCAGTTTTCCCGGCTCAAAACAGGTATTGTAATCCTACCATACAGATGTGCAATCATGCAGCACTTCTGTGCTGTGCAGCTAACACCGAGCTAAATTGATTTACCACCCGTAGTGAGTTTCTGAAGTCTCAGTGCCATTGCAATTTTCCTTTCCCATATCTGTCTAGGCCTGGGCAACCCGACAATATCTTAGCCCACGTACACTTTGCCTGGATCAGGCTTGTGATATCATACATACATTCTGTCCCTACCTGGTGAGTGTGAACAGCACGAAACTGGTCGGGGGTGATGGAAAGCATTCCAAAACGAATTCTTTTTCATGAAAAATGTCACTGAATTCTTTCGATTATATAACCTTAAGCAGATGTATACTCGAGTAGATCATTACCATTCTTAGGTGGACACTAATATTTCTTTTCTTACAGCCCTCCGACTGGAAGTGCTTGGAAACGGCATTCTTGTTCTGCTGTCCTGAACGATTGCCTGAATATGATAGTGTCAAAACTCTCTCCATATCGTCGGATGTAAGTGGATATTGTATTCAATAACGTGTTCTGGTTTTCGCGTTATAGTTATACGTTTTCGCTTTTTTGTTTAGATTCACCTGATTATTGTTGCGTTACTATTTACATTTTTATTGACCACGTCCTGTCCTTCTAATTTATACCCAGCGATAAACATCGCCTTCGGCATTCAGAACCGCGATAGATAGATAGATAGATAGATAGATAGATAGATAGATAGATAGATAGATAGATAGATAGATAGATAGATAGATAGATAGATAGATAGATGGTTAGATAGATAGATAGATAGATAGATAGATAGGTTATTAAATATGATTATAATCACACGATGAACTGTGTTCAAATTGATTGGTTTTGTTCCATTTCACAACAAGCAAAAAGTAAAATGCGGCACAACGATAGACGGCATGTTTGATGAGCTACTGTCAGATTGGCCAGGTCTAAACAACTATTTGAGGTACTGATAATAAGGAGACCGCACCCGATTGCCGTGACATTCGCTTTCCCTCGGTGGCGCCTATGCAGTAAGAAAGACAGCTGCTGGCTACAACATGGTTTTAGTTGTACTGTATATTTTATCTCCGATACCGGATAATCTAGTCAGGTCAACCGCTTGTTTGATGATTTGCCGTGAGTTTCCCCAGAAGTTGATCACTTCTGCCTATTCAGCAGAACATATCACCGAGGTCAAACTTGTACCGAAACCCATTCGAAAAGCCTGACCGAATTTCCTCAGGAAACCGTGTTTCTGTGTGCATTTTCGGGTCCCCCGCTTTACGTTCAGCCTTTGAGGCTGATCGTATGCAATTACTTCAGGCGGCGTATTACTGAATGTATGTTTGGCAGCTCGCTAATTGAAGCGAAATGTTCAGCCATTCTAGTAGAGATTCAATGATTATCCCCGGGTCTCTTATCTTCTACAATTGAACCCATGAAAGGCGTCCTCTAATAGCGTTGACATTTCTAATTTAAGTGCGTTTTTTAATTAACGCATGCTGGCACTACATTGCGTAACGATGTTCTCAATTGCTCCGCTATTGGAAAGCTTACTGGAAACAATCGAACTGAATGACCACTGAAGTTATAGTATCGTTTATTTCGATCGTGTAGCGTATCTTGGCTTTGATATTTGAGTACAACCTTGATTAGTTTGTTATTTGGAAACGTTCGCTACAATAAATTCATGCACAATATATGTCACTGAATAACCGTAGTTCATCAAATTAAGTACAAAAAGGTTGCCAATGAAGACTAAAGTGTGAGAGGTAGAATGCACTAATGGCGAAAAATGAAAATCGGTGTGTTGTATTAAGTTGCATGACAGCCTTCTCTTGAGTGAGATTTGGTAAGATATTTTGAATAAGCGTTTGTCCACGTTTCCTCATTGCCCATTGAGATTAAAAAGATGCGTTTCACACTTTTCGGGTTAAAAATCGTCGGTGAGATCTGACGTTCCTATTTATTTTTCCGAGATTCTTCCATGCTGATCGCGCTGCAGCCATCCGTATGGTCATGGTGACTGACTCAGCAATCGATGTACGAGCTCACCTATTTAGCTCGTGTCTGTTTATGACTTTCTGAGAAAATTGTCCATCACAATTCCTCGGTCTGCCTGTTCGCCAAGTAGATTGCGACTTCTGCTAAATAACTAAGTATGGCAAGATGTCATTCTGGTAAACGGGTGGCGATTTTGTTCACACACTAGTCGGCATGTCGGCACTGTGCATCTCTGTGTGCAAATTCAGTTTTTGTTTCAGGGGCAATCATGTACGCCTTTTCTCTCTTCACAGTTGCTCAGCGTATTACTGGAAGCATCAAAATTGATCCCGCCAGAGGAGGAGGCCCGCCTTCTCTCAGTTGACACGGTCGAGAAGATGATGGATACGAAACCAAAAGGTGTCTTGGATCTTCCGGATCAAGTTCCAGGTTTAAGGTGCTGTGCTCATTCAAGTCATATTTCAATCAATGTATTGAAATTCATGTTTACGACTTGTCATCGCCTGGGATGTTTGCGCGGTGGCTGGCAGTGTTAGGAATAGTTGGTTACGTAAAATTTGATTGCAGCGATCGCTGAGTAAGTAACCGCTACTCAAAAATGTTCTGTCTAGTCAAGCTACCAACGCATGGCTCAGGCACTCTGGCAAAAATAGCTTTGAATGGCGGCCAAAATCATTGGCACTCTACAACATATTTCTTCACTTTAAAGTCTTTGATATTTATATTTTCATTCTGGTATCTGTCTTTTCCGGGGCAACACGATGGTATCTTGGTCTGTGTGATTGTGCGGCACTTTCCCGAGATTCTGACTTGACCTGTGGATATGCTTTTGAATAGCCGAGGATTTTTAGTTTAACCACCATCAGACCCAGAGTTATTCCGCACTATCGTATATTCTGATCAGATATTGACCTTTAGAGGCGCTCGAATACTTCTCATTTTATGAATTTTTTTCATTTCAGCCATTTGACGCGTCACATGTACTATCTCATCGCGGACTACTATATGAAGAATAACAGTTTTGAGTAGGTTTGGACGATTTTATTCGTGTTTTTCATTATAAGCATTCGCTTCTTTCGCGCGCGCGCCAGTACATGGTTTTGACATTCACAAGTCTAAAGTGAGGCAAAGTGTCAAACTTTTACTTTATGCTGCTGGCTACACGGGTGGATAGACGGCTTCGTTGATGCTTCGAATTGGGCTAGCTCACGTAGGTCGATTGGAGGTGATTATGTCGTAGAGCGTTATTCCAAAGGTTGTCACAGCCAGGGGTGGCAGTGGGGATAAGCTCTCACTGTTTATGAAATGCTCCCATATGGCACGGGTCTTGGATAGCCTCTGACAACCAAGTCCAGCTTCTGGCCTGCACGAGTGGCTCCCCGAGCCCGGCGGAACTGCTTCTACCAATAGGAGAAGAGGCGAAGGCGAGCGACTGGCGCCTGAAAACCAGTTTGCTTCGGGCAGATGGAGCTCGTTAGCCTGGGAGGGCATTTCATCTAAGGGAGGAAAACCCTGATTTTAAACCTCAGCTGCCTTGCGGGATACCCGATCGCGGGAAAGGCTTCGGGAAAAAAACCCCGAGGAAAAATCTGGAGCATAGTCTCGCAGACGGTTGGTTGGTGCACACCACCTCTTTCTGGCAACTCTCTTGCGCCTTGCAGGTCGCACTTGGTTGTGCAAAATGCTAGAGAAGCTAACTCGAACAAACGCCGAGTGGTGCTGAGGACGCTGCTTTGTACCCAAATTCCCAAGAACCTTCTTTGAAGCCGACTCATCCTCCAAGAGGAGACAGTCGCACAAAAGTAAAGAGCGTTATTCACCCTGGAATGCCGTAGACGGTACCCAATCCCTGGTCATCTACAGCATCCTTCACGGTTTTCACTTGTCGCCAACATCAGGTACATGGGTTAAGGATTTAGCACTGATACTAATCTTACAGTTGTTGAAATCCGTCATCACAGCAACATCTCTCAGCGTTGTGTTCATCCACGGTCTTGCTGTCGTCCACTTATTTGTCTAACCTTGCACGTTTTCAATTGGGATGACGAGTGCGGCTCCTTAGGCTACACAGTAGTGCAAATCGATAGGAAGCAGTTGTGCTCTACTTGTTCAAACAACTTGCTCGAATGGATGCTTTCGTCAGAATGCATGCGCTTGCTCCCAATATGTCGTCGTTTACTATTTGATGATGAGTAGCCACTTCGGATCGTGCGGTCCCCAAGCAGAGTCGGATCGCTTATACTAAATCCAGTTTGGTTTTAGTAAATGAATGCATGGATGTGCAATCATGCAGTACTTTGTGCTGTGCGTCTTACACCGAGCTAAATTGATTGGCCAGAGGTAGTGAGCTGCATGCTGAAATAGGCTGGAGTCTGACTACCATTTCCTGTTCTATTTCCCCCCTCATATATGTCTAGGCCTGGGCAACCTGACAGCCTCTTAGCCCACGTGCAGTCCTTGGCTGTGCGGCACTTTGTCCGGATCAGGCTTGTGATTTCATACATATATACATACATGCATGAATCAAAGTCAAGTCACTTTTGGAACCATACACTCCAGGTTTAGAAATTGCGACAAAATTGACATAGGATAACAATGATTTTTTATTCGTAACGCATAACCCAATCAGCTAACTCTATCCATGGTAACCTATTTCTCGATATCTACATTGCTATCCGTGATTCTATTGCTGAGAGTTGCGCTATATATCGATTGGGGCACACTAGTTTTTGCCCAATAGACTCTGCTCTTGAGTTTCGAAGACAAACGCCATTGAGGCCCTAGATGGCACCAGCATTATTCAAAATAGACAAGCAGTCCGCCGTCCCATCTTCCTCATTGTTACGACTTGGTGTAGTTTCTGCTGAATCTATATCCTGTAACAAAACTTGACACCGAAATGAAAGAACTGTCTAAAAGCTGGTACAATACTCCATAGCTTATTCTAAGTACCTTGAACATCTTCGTAAGAACTGAATATGAACATTACGTCGTCATATAGTCCAATGCGATACGATTCTTATCATAGCATGTCTGAATCCTGGGTTGCGATAGGTCTACACTACACACATCAATTACTAAATTGGACACGAGCCATGAAAAAAGCGAACTGACTGCCTATTATATTTCCTAAGCTACTTAGCCGGAACTTGAGCCGATCTTCCTCGAATCTCGCTTGAGACTCACCGAACTTAATCATAGTGTTTGCGAATTCGAGGATAAATCCTCATTTGCAAATTGAAATTCAGCTTTTTATGTGGGGACTAGTCTAAGTCCCACAGTCGGAGCAATGCAGCACCGGTAACTTTTTGGAATATTTTTGCAACATTCCAATAACAGCATAATGGTAGTGTTTTGTTTAAAGTCAGATTTTATTAATAAGTAGTATATGACGTTCTCTATCTAATGGCGGCAAACAGCTAGAAACCAATTGATGGTATGTGAGCACAACACGACATTGCTAACTCGAGGAATGCTTGTTCATGCCGCGAGGCAGCATTCGTTTTATCGATTTTTCATGCTTCACCGCTGTTCATCTACCCGTTGTTTTTTGTTTCAGTTTAGCGGTCGAGTACTACATGAAAGACTTGCGTGCCTGTCCACGTCGAAGTGATTCGTGGGCTGCGTTAGCTCTAATCTTCTACAGTAAATTGGAAGAAATTCTCAATCTGGTAATTCCTCCACCGCTTTGGTCTTCCTGTTTACTTCTATGCAACACACTGCTATTGCTCCGTCTTACAGACAAGTCTTCGAACAGAACGCGTATCGCCTGACGCGGTATCCCGGTGTCTACGTTGCTTTACGGTCGCGCTGTCTCTTCTCTCCAACCCGGTCACTCTCCTCATTGAACGTGGCTGCCTGGCATATCAACTGCACTCGTATGCAAATCGGATAGTGAAAAAGGTTAGTTTCCAATTCCGCTGAATTAATCTAAACCGATTTCGTTGATATAATGAGTCTTTTGTGACGTTCTATTTGGGGGGGTTCCTGTCCATCCAAGGCTATCGAGAAAAGGTTCCTGGTTAAATTTGCCCTTGAATTTTGTATTATGGCAAATCTTGTACATGCATTAGCCTACTCGGGTCGTTTATCGTCCCGTGTGGTAAACAATGCTTGTGAATTTATTTAAGAAATGTGTGTGTGTGAAGTGAAAGCTTGCGAATTCGGAAATTTTTAACGCTTATCCTCTATCTGTATTTGTATGGTATGAGAGCACAAGCCTGATCCAGGCAAACTGCCCCACAGTCAGAGACTGCACGTGGGAGAAGATACTGTCAGGTTGCTCAGGCCTAGACAGATATGAGGAATAGAGAACAGGAAATGGTAGTGAGACTCCAGCCTGTTTCAGCATGTAGCTCACTACCTCTGGCCAATTAATTTAGCACGGTGTTAGCCACACAGCACAAAGTACTGCACGATTGCACATCCGTGCTCTGTATTTGTATCTGCGCTTCGTCTTTTTGTAAATAAACATCGTCGTATGGGCCAATTTATCTAACTGTAGCTTCAACGTTTCACCATGTCGCTGCTCATTCATGACAAGCTTTACCCGGACCACTCGGAATGTTGATGTATGTATGTATGAAATCACAAGTCTGATCCAGCTAATGTACCGCATAGTCATAGGATGCACGTGGTCTAAGATATGGTCAGGTTGCCCAGAGCTAGAGAGATACAAGAATGAAAATTGAACTAAGAATGAAATCAAATTGTCAAACGGTGAGAATCCAGCGCGTTTTCCCATGCAGCTCACTACCCGTGGCAAATCGATTTAACACGGTGTTAGGTGCACAGTACGGAAGCACTGCACGATTGCCCATCCATGATAAAAAAGATAAACTATTCACAGCATACTTTTGCTTGTTTACAATATTCCTATTACCTTATAACTCGCCATCTCAGCGGTTTGCCTGTAATTGTACTATACTACACTAATATATGATGATCAGTAGTAGGGATACCGTGTAACGACAACATACCCATACATCGGTCGCAAAAAGTTGTCAAAAAGCTACGTAGATCGCTTTTGTTATTCCATATTCTATTGGCCTGAGTAGTGCTGGGGACGCCGCTTCGTACCCGAATTCCCAAGAATCTTCATTGAAGCCGACTCATCCTCCACGAGGAGATACTCGCACACAAGTGCAAGTATATTCTATTGACCCAGTGTTCCCTGTGAGGAGTGCGGATGAGAACATATTACCGCAAATGGTGTCTAGTTTGCGCCCGAGAATCTTCAACATGATGATGAGTGTTGCACGGTTCAATAAACGAATCCATGCTTACGTTTCGCTTCTATTTCCAGTCAGACCACCGATCATTTCCCGAGGCCCATCTCAGTCTGTGTCGAAAATGGCGTTATCGAATGCTTCAGTTGGCACGCAGTTCCTACGAGCAAGTTTTCCACTACAGCGCCCCGGTTGAATCTGCCCGGGTCACGTCACATAGTTTCATGGAGTTTTCATCGAAGGACAACTCGTTGTTGAACGAGTCCGCGATGCCAGCGATGAAAACGGAAACCGAGTTTTGCAAGCGTGTCGAACAGGCCGCAGAGGAAGCTTGGTTGTGTCACTACATGTTGGCCAAGTGTTCCGAGAAAGAGGCTGCACTTTTGACACTGCAGCAGCAAACTGCCGATCTCGGAGTGCGAGGAATCGCCCGATACTTGATGTCTATATTGCAAGGTTATTCGCAGGCGCTGGAAGCGCTCGACACCGCCGGTGCAAAGTATCCGCGGAAAATAATTGTCTATCACAAACTGCCGTTTCGTGCGGTAGAAGCTATTGAAGTAAGTGATCTATGTTGCTGATTTTGCAACGTTTACTTGTGTACACGTTTACTCTAAATTGTTCACGTGGTAATTTTTTCTGTTCGACATGGGGATGCAATACAGTTGAAGTGGTAAGGTGTCTGGATCTTGATAGTGCAGTGGATATAACGTTCGATGGTCTAGGTTCGAGTCCAACCCGAGTGTATGTTTCGGGAAATGTGTTTAACCCAGATCCCCATCATATCTAAGTTTGAAATGACGGTCGTTGGGAAGTTAACTGCTGTAGCCCAACACCGTCTAATAGGTGAATCCATATCGCTCATACCCTTTGTGATAAATAAACCAGAGATAACCTTGAACCTTGTGGTCTCCCAAAGCCAGATAAGGAAACAATCTAGTGTGTAATTATTGTCAGTGTGAACAAGAGCTCATTCACTTGTCACTCACTTGTCAGTGCCATTATGAATTGTGATTTCATATTGCGCGTTCACACCAGTCACGTGTTACTTTACTTTGTGCGACTATCTCCTCCTGGAGGATGAGTCGGCTTCACAGAAGATTCTTGGGAATTCGGGTACAAAGCGGCGTCCCCAGCACCACTCGGCGTTTGTTCGAGTCAGCTTCTCTAGCCTTTGCACAACCAAGTGCGACCTACAAGGCAGCAGGGAGTTGCCAGAAAGAGGTGGTCTACCAGACTCTGTTCCAGGTTTTTCCTCAGGGTTTTCTCCCGAAGCCTTTCCCGCGATCGGGTATTCCACAAAGCAGCGGAGGTTTAAAATCAGGGTTTTCCTTCCCTTAGATGAAATGCCCTCTCAGGCTAACGAGCTACATCTGCCCGAAGCAAACTGGTTTTCAGGCGCCAGTCACTCGCCCTCGCCCCTTCTCCTGTTGGTAGAAGCAGTTCCGCCGGGCTCGGAGAGCCACTCGTGCAGGCCAGAATCTGGACTTGGTTGTCAGAGGCTATTTGAGACGCGCACCATAAGGGAGCATTTTATAAACAGTGGGAGCTTATCCCCACTGCCACCCCCGGCTATAACAACCTTTGGAACCAGATCACGTGTTAGCGAATCTCAATGCTCATACTGTCTCGGCGTGTCGCCAAGCTTGTAAAAAAGTTTTCTTTCGTTTTCACCTGTTTCCTTGTAATAGTCTTTTGGACCGACCACAGCAACTTCGCCATACTCTTTTTTATATTTTCAGGTCTTTTATCGTATTCATGCTTTGGCTCTGAAAACGTTATTGTCTTATGGACCCCCAGGATCAGCCATAGAACCCGGTTCACAAGCCAACGACGCATTACCCCTGGTCGAGCTATTGGCATTCTTGCGCAAGTTGCAATCCTGTGAGTTTGTCACTTGCGCCGGTAAATCCAAGTACGTTTCCTCAATTCCTACATCTTTAGTTGATCGAAATCGTGCCATTATTGTCTCAATGGATCTTTGATGTTTATCCACCATTAAGATCTCGCTAATTGTTACGTAAGTCGTGCGTAGCGCGATGCAAGGGGACTGGCGCGTTTTGAGTTAAAATCAAATTCTTTCCTGCGTTCATACCGAGGCTTGTCTGCAGAAATCGTTCCACATTCGACTGAATGACAATTGATTCCTTTTTCAATCTTGATTAAAACTCAACTTACTTCCTGAGCTAACGAATTGAAGTGGCGAATATTACGAACATGTGCGGTTCGAGCTATCACTTCCGTGATCTATTTATCCGATTCTAGAAATTTCGATTGAGGGATGATGACATGATGCGTTAGATATATAGATAGATACTGTGGTATGCATGATAACTGAATGGATCGCGTGAAAGCTAAAAACTTGATGCATTTATAATCATCAATAATTGCGCTGACACGTTTGTACCTCAGTCGCCATGCGTGCAATCAGTGCGGTTGGTCCGACCCGTCCTCCTGGTTGGAGTCCAAAAGATACTACTTACGTTACTTTTGTGCGACTGGCTCCACGGGTGGATTAGCCGGCTTCATTGATGTCTCGAGTCGCACCAGCCCACGCACGTCGATCGGAGGCGAGATCGTTGCAGATCGTGATCCAGTCTCGTTCCCACCTGCGAACTCCGTAGACGGTACGCAGACCCATTGAGACATCATCATCAAGTTTCTTGGGGGTAGTGTACAAGTGATGTCCCCAGCACCACTCGGTGTTTGTTCGAGTACACCTCTCTAGCCTTTGCACAGCCAAGTGCAACCTACAAGGCAGCAGGGAGTTGGCAGATAAACGCGCTGTGCGCTAGTTATCTACCTACGGGACTTCTCTCCGGATTTTCCTCGGGGTTTTCTCCCGAAGCCTTTCCCGCAATCGGGTAACCCACAAGGCCGTGGGGGGTTGGGGTCAGGGTTTTCCTTCCCCTAGATGGACTGCCAGTAGCTGACGAGCTCCATCTGCCCGGAGCAAACTGATTTTAAGGCGCCAGTCACCCGCCTTCGCCCCTTCTCCTGTCAGTAAGAGCAGTTCCGCCGGGCTTGTGAAAGCCACTCGTGCAGGCCAGGAGTTGGACTTGGTTGTCAGAGGCTATTTGAGACGCACGCCACGTCCAAAAGATGAGAATTCGCAGTGGCTTCTTACCTTTAGTGGTATGACCCAAAATCGTGTTCAATGGCGGTCTTGTTGTAGACATTTTCTTGGAGTGTTTGGTTAATCTTGTATGTTGTCAAGTGAAGTGGCGAAGAATGCATGACAGCTGTGTGACAGTGAAAGCCGCAAGAAAGCTGTCATGCTCATGTCGCTCTACTCGTTCACAACACTTGCTTGAATGAATGTTTGATTCGAGGTAGGTAGGTACCTCACCCCAGTTTGTTTTTGTCTAATATTTTAATGGTACAATATTTTTCACGTGTCATCCCTCCTCATATCGTTTAGAATTTTCTACTGTCATGGTTGTATCGCACTCGGTATGCATTACCGGTATAATGCTGTCTATGATGATGATGATGATATCCTATATCACTGAGCAATGATAATCAAATGATCTATCCCTCCAAGCAGAATATCGCCCCTTTCTGTCCTAAATATGGTGGATGGCAGCCTGTTTACCCATCGATGTACCTATCTGTGCAACCATTTTTGTTACGTTTTACAGTTATTTTATTATGTGTTGATTCCCGTTAGAGTGTCAGAAATTCTGGTCCCCGCCTTATTTTTTTAAACTGGTGAAACTGCTAGTGAAGCAGTCATTCTGAATCGGTTGCAGGATCTGAATTAACTGTAGTTAGAGAGCTTGTAATGCTTTAAGCTTTCACTTGACACTCATTCGTATATCATATCGCGTAGGATATAGATAGATAGATAGATAGATAGATAGATAGATAGATAGATAGATAGATAGATAGATAGATAGATAGATAGATAGATAGATAGATAGATAGATAGATAGATGGATGGATGGATGGATTGAGATAGATAGATTTATTGTATGTATATCTTTTGCATTTCCTGATTCATTATTCGTCTACTTTAGGCGTTCGAAGAAGCGCAGTGCCACAACAGCTGGTTTCTCAACCAAGAACTTGGCCTCGGCGCCTAAAATTCGTTGCGAATCACGTGCAAATCTTGAGCCAACAAAATCTGCCTCCAGCGACCCACCGGGTGGTGAAAGTTCGACTGGATATAAACCAACTTGCGCCGATCAGCTAGAAATGGAAAAGGTCTTGGGAACTCCCTCTCAAGAGGAGTTCATAGATTTGACTTCACCTGAACCGCAACCGTGCTCGGACGATAGTTCCCCGCCTTTAGAAGAATCTGTACAGTCTAAATCTGATCCATCGGGTATGTATTAAAACATTGACCAGACTCGGTTGTTTACACAGTCTAATAACATTGTTTGCTCGTTGCTTTCTAGTTTTATGGAACGAATGTGTGGACTTGTGTCGCTCATCCTTGGAACTTGTACTGCAACGTCTACCACTGCATTATAAAGCGATTTATCGCTTAGCCGACCTTTATTCTCGAGCTCCTCATCTGAAGGTACGTTCTTTATGCTCCACGATATCATCGAGTGTTATTTATAACGCGACTGTTTCTCTGTTGAGGAATGTATTTAAAATAATGTTTCAATTTCCTGACTTATCTACCACTGGCCGAGGGATGAAAAGAGAAACTTCCGTAAAGGATGGTCAATATCAAGGCCCGATTACTTTAGCAAAAGTTGCCACTATTGTCTATCTTAGCATCACGGATCCCCGCGATCAGATATCGCAATGGCTAGTTACGCTTCAGGATATGTCCCGAAACCGTGTTCAAACGCGGTCTTGTACTAAGTAAGCATCTTCTTGGAGTGTTTGCTTAACCTTGTATGTTGTCAAGCGGAGTGACAAGAAAAACTTTTTATGCTGCATGACAGTGAAAGCCGCAAGGAAGCTGTCGTGCTGATGTCACTGTATTCGTTCACGAAACTTGTTTGAATGCATGTTCCATTCGAGGTGTAGGCACTTCTTCCCAGTTTGTTTGTGCTTACTCTTCTAGAGAATCCGTAGCTATTTAAGTCCCACCCTTCGCCATCTTTTAGGATTTCACTTTTTCATGGTTGTGTGGCAGTTAAGCATACGGTACGCACTACCGGTGTAATGCTGTCTGTGATGATGATGATGATGATGATTAGGATCACGGTATTGTAGAGAGTGACTCGTTCTTCCTCCAAGAGGTTTGTGGTTCGACCCCTGCATATTTGAGAACATGTATTCAACGCATATTCCTTACCATACTGTGGTGCAAAGTAGACGCTGGTAATCGTCGGACAAATATCGGCCACAGTCTGTTCTCTTAGATGTATTCCTGTCCAACGGAATACAGCTAAATATAATAAATGGATTTGACGTATATACTCGAAATAGCACACCCTGGATCGAATGCAGGCCAAATTTCTCAGCAGGATTTCGGCAGTATTGTGTTTGGTGCTGGCGCGAACACAATTAACGATTGGTTCGTTTGTGGGGAACAGTATTTGCTACGCAACAGTACATTAGGGCAGGTGAGAAAATCAATCCACACTTCCACACAAATTTATCATCTACTCGACCACATTGAGCCTTGTGATTAAGTCTATCGACCAGCTCTTTCGGAAGGTTTTGTCTCGCTGATCCTAAACGCGGCGATGCCATTAAACTTTCACCCCTAACATTGCTTGCACGAATGTGCCATTGTGCAGTACTTCTATGTTGTGCGGCGAACATCGTGCTAAATTGATTTGCTAACGGTAGTGAGCTGCATGCTGAAACACACAGCAGTCTCAGTACCATTTCTATTTTCCTTTCTCACATCTGTCTAGGCCTGGGCGACCAGACAGTAGCTTAGCCGATGTGCATTATTTGAGTGTGCTGTACTTTTCATACATACGCGTAAACATTTCTTCGACTGATATCGATGCACATCACAAGTGCATGATGACCTCGTACTCCACGGTGTTTCACGTGACTACCCGACTAAAATTTCAAGCATTTTGTTACAATTCGCTATTGAATCCCGCGCTTGTTTGTCGGTTGTTTTTAGAATCTTCCCAAGGCCTTAGCTTTTCTCTTGGGCCCGCCAACTGACCTATCGAAAGGCTCGCAAATTGGCGGTCTGTTCAAAGACCGAAAGCAGCACAACTTTTTCCACGGCGTTTGGCGAATACCCACCTCGGATATCGACCGAAGTGGAAATTTCGCTGCTCACATGTATCGATCGGTTGAGCTCACGTTGGATTTGCTCCAGCAGACCGGCGATTGGCGCCATTTGGTTCATATTTTCCACCAATTACGCAAGCAACCACCTGAAGACAAGTGAGTTCTCGCATCTTGTTTCTCGTACTTGGTAACTGTAGGTATAAGCTTTAAGCCAACGTGGCTGAAGAACACTTTGGCTTCAAGTCATACAGGAACCCGGGGGAATCGTATCAGTGGCCATTAAACTGCAGTGTGCTTTCGGTCTCAGTTGGTTTCTACTGGAGTGCACATTTCGCTTGATTTGCCATTATTGGCTGACACGGACAGCTGGTGGTGACTTTGCAATATTTTAACATGAACGATTAGTCAGCTCTGTCGTTTATACCCTTGGTTTTCTTCGAAGTGAGCGATGCGAGAATGACAAAGCTTGGGTGCTTACACCTGACTGCCATTTTTCTATTGTGTACTGGGGACAATGAGATTAGATTCAATGTGGCAGATAATCGCTCTACTGTCGATGGGTTATCATGTTTACTTTAAAGGCCCCATGGCGTGCAGGATTCGTTTAACCTACCACTTGTCGAACATCTTTGTCCACTCAACTGGATTCTCAGACGAGGTACAGGCTAACCTTCTATATTTGCTCTAAACCCGTTCCACCGTTTACCGTTACTCATTTGTTTGTTTTTCTTTCGATATTTCACTCTGACTTGATTGACTACGTCCGAGTCATATCTCTCTGTTAGAATGTTGATACCAGATCCCTACTGCATGAATTTATTTAAAAATTAACGCGAATACACGCAGTGCCAGGCAACTGATCAGATTTGCCTTCCGGGCTTAATCTCTTTGGGCTTTTCACTTGTAAAGCCTGTTCCAGGTAATTGGTGGAGTGCTACACCAGTTCTGACCAACACACTTGGTATGACGAAGCTTCGGCGTTAAAAGCGAAACGAAAACCTCGAAACTAAGCTAACGGCTCGCTCTCGAATTTATTTTCTCATGTCATGTTTAAACGAGTTCTGATATTCCCGTTCCGTTCAAACACAGGCGCGGATTTCTCGGTGAGAGTGACCGTGTGTATTTGGCCAAACGTGCGTTCAATCTGATCCAGCCTACACTGCGAACCTGGCTTTCACAATTGTCCAACTCCATATCCTCCACACTGGTTGAACTGCTAACGCACGCAAACAGCAACTCGCCCAATCAAAGTACTCTTGCAACCGGGTTCATCAACGCGGAAACGTTAACCCAAATCTACCGCCTACATTGCGTTGCCTACTCTCGTTGTAGTTCCGCCGGATCTGTATCCGTGAGCCCTTTGAATTCACCCAAGTCTGTCTCCTCCGCTGAACCTGGGGTGTGCAGCGCAGCAGCGGCAATCGCTTCTGGATATGCGGAAGTGTTACAGAAGGCGTTTAGATTATGTCCGGTGGTGTGGGTATGTCTTCTTTTCCCTTGTTATCGGTCGTTGTATAACGAACTGTTCCTAATTCAATTGCATACGCTGCTATTACTACTTGCAGGATACTCGTGGCCCGGATCTTTCATTGGAAGAAACCGTGAAAAGGTGCGCGGAAATAACAAACGCACGCCCGTCCGCACCGACGCAAGTTGCGCGGTCTCCAGCTCGACCAGATCCTGTCAAGCCGTCAGCCAACTCACTGGTCACCCGTCCGTCCTAAAATTACCGACGACCGGAATACCCTACTTCATTATTCTGTGTTTTCTCAGAACTCACCTGGACTGGTTCCCTTTTAATACACTGTTTAGTATATCTGCTGGTGATGCATCTTTCAGACATGTTTAGTCAGCTTATATGAGGAACACCCTTCGTCTACGTGGTATGAAAGCACAAGCCTAATCCAGGCAAAGTGCCGCACTGTTAGAGACTGCACGTGGGCTAATATACTGTCAGGTTGCCCAGGCCTAGACAGATATGAGGAAGAAAAAAGAACAAGAAATGGTAGTGAGACTCCAGCTTGTATCAGCATGCAGCTCACTATCTCTGGCCAATCAATTTAGCACAGTGTTAGCCGCACAACACAAAGTACTGCACGATTGCACATCCGTGCACTTCGTCTACATGAGATTAGAATGACAACCAGACTTTAGTCATTCAACTTCGTTTCACCGTATGACCCCGATTCATTCAATAAATCTTTTATATTGGTTATGCACCCGTACCACGTTATCCATTTATTTTGACGCCTAATCTTGCTCTTCCGCCTGATGAGGACAAACAGTGCCAACGGGTGATTTCAACGAAGCCATATCCCATTGAAAGCCTAGCTAAATAGTCTTTAACTCGAAGCAAGTGAAAGAAAGCACGTCTTGGAAAACTGACGCTGTCGTCACATCTCAGACAATCCGCGCAGAAGAATCTGTACACGTAAGCAGAGCAAGCGTGTAGCCGAACGATCACGCAAACATTTCATGTGACTCGACGAATCAGAATGGGTTTGGGTGGTGGGATATTGGTTGGCGTGGACATTTGTGTCTCGAGCATGTTTTCTGTTGCCTGTAACATCTGCGGCGTCGAAAGTTATAAAAAATATAAGTTTGACGTGGTAACCTTGTTGATGTCACAGCTATCACCTAGGGCTAAAGTCTGAATGAACTACAGCCAGTAAAACAGCTCCTTACACGAATGTAATTTGGGTGTGGGAAAAAGGTCATGACCTTCTGGCATCGTCACGTCGTGTGTCTGTTTCGATCATGTTTCATAAGCTTTGTGCACGAAGAACAAGAAACAAAACGATTTACTTTTGGCAGTAAGTAACGTTGTGCATTGAAGCTATTGTTGTGTAGCCTTGTTTACCCAACGTCTGGATGACGGATTCACTCAGCAGACCGAACATTTTGGATTTTAGGTGAATGGGATGTGAGTACCTTAAAACCGATACCTCAAGTCATCTTTTCGTGAGAATTTGAATTGTGTTCGGCATAGTAGCCACCTTGAATGCTGAAGATGCCTACCCAAATACGCCCCAATCCCGAGATAAACGATACAGAAACCCATGTAAGAAATCCCGTTTTGTTTTTGCGATGCTCGTTTTCGTTCAGGAAACTACTTGCACTAAAACGCACTAGGGTCAATTTCGTTTTATCTACTAGAATGAGCAGCTCGATCATGAAGAGCCAGTACGGGATATGAACCACGCAATGTATTCGTTCATTATAAGCGTTTCAGTCCTTGGCCCGGCACGAACCCTATTTAACAGTGTTTCCCTAGTCAAACAAATATCGCCGTCTCCACACTATGAATGCAGTCTTAACTCAGTAGCGGAGTGTACGTGCGGAAGATATGAGTAAGTGATCAACGCTAACAAAAAAGCTAGCTTTGCCATTTTTGAAAAATGGAAGAGAAGTCTGAAACATAAGTTTTATTCGATAACAAAACCAGAAATCGAAAATTGAGGAATGGAAGAACTCGAGGAATTAATTCTCTGCAACCGAAATGGGGTAGTTAAATGCGATTGCACACCGTCGCAAATTAACTTTGGTCTGTGCACGCGATAAATCACCTCTGTGCCAAATTTCAACTCACTCCAAACTCCCGGCAACGATGATTGATTCGAACGTGATGACGCTATGTTGTTTACAAATGGATAATAAATCGAAAGAAGCATACAATTGACCTTTCTCTGAAATATGAAAGGAATGGGGAGCTCCAGTACGTGGGAAAACTTTCGAGACGCGCACACGCTGAACTCGTCTTTTTCTATTTCTTGGCATGGCACAGGCATCCATATGACCTCGTCCAAAGAAGGATTCTTTCTGATGTTGTCGGGAATCTTTCTTCTAAATGGCAGTCGTTTCAATGGGAAAAATTTATGCTTCGGTACGGAATCTTTAAAGTCCAAATGTGTTATATGTTTGCTGTTTTCTTCGTAAAAACTAATGTCCAAGTAGGGCCATCGGAACGGGTAAAGTAGAAATGTTCGGCCTTTCAAAGTGAAGCAAAATTTCCAATTGTATTTGCTTGAAGAAAAATGGAGTTTCTTTATCGGTGATGAGGGTGTATTTCGGATGCAGAGCCCTGAGGCTAGTGACCAAAACGTTCTCGTCCTGTATGTCGACTGTTAATATCTTAATATCTAAAAACTATCATGTTTATTTCAAATTCTGTTGCTTTCTCCAGCTATCGACAGCAGCACTGACCGAAGAGAAAGAGAGTTAGACTGTCTTGAACAATATCATTTTTAAGACGATTTCGCCACTTGACCTGGATGTAATCGTACTGTTTGTTCACTATACATCCTGGCAAATTTTTGATGCATGCTGGCAATTGCAATTAAACAAAAGGTTGAGCATCCATTCTAGAACCACAATGCTCAAAGAAAACTATCCTGCTTACTTACTCTCTTCACATCCACCCATATTGCCGCCTGAACTGAGCAGGTCATTTCGAGATAAATCATGCCAACCCACTTTAAAACTGATCAATAACGTTCTCGGGGTGAAAGACCTGGGGAACGATGAATCGACACCAATCGCACCAACGGTTGTTGAGAATAAAGTCTTACCATACCCTTCGTGCCGAAGTTTGCATGTATAGTACTGATTGCTAAGAAGCCGTTCACAATATTTCTTTAATTACCAACGCCGTGGTTGGTTACATCTCGTGGCTTGTTTTTTTTTAAACTAAAATTGAAATTCACCACATTAAATCTGCATTAAATAAAAATCAGTTACTTACTCTACTAATTAAAAGCACGGTTCTCTGATTTTAAATTGTTGTGTGAATTTTAAAAAAAGATTACGTAAAGTGTAGAAGACAGATGGGTCTGATCGGTATGCCTTATGCTGCCGATTGGACAGAATTTCAAGACCTAGTGTGCATTGGAATTAAGCCTTTTTGGATACAATTCGTATTTTCTGGCAGACATGTTTGTTGTTGTTGTTGTTGGCCTCCTTCGGTCGATGTCGACCATGGATGTACATCACAATCATGTTCTACAGCTTTTTGAATGACTAAACAGTCCGATTCGGGGGAACAATCTCTCCCGCAGCGCTTGCAACGATAGTCAGAACTCGGTTGTAGGGCGTCAGTTGCACGCCGGCGGCGTTCAGCAGCCAAGAGCTGTATCTGCTCCTCCCCGGCTTGCAGACGACGCTTTACACAATGCCTCCAATGTGAGCGGTATTTTCAACTTATTGACCCCATAATCAATTTTATTTTACTATTGAGAAGCTTCCTCGTTCATGAAGGCATAGAGCTTGCCAACAGTGAATCAAGCAGCGCGGCATAAACTAAAAGATCATGTGTGGATACCAATATTGTCATGTTCTACAGCCACGAATAATATTAAGGGATGGAAACACAAGCCTGGTCCAGGAAAGATGCCGCAGTCACAGACTGCACGTGGGCTAATATACTGCCAGGTTGCCCAAGCCTAGACAAATATGAGAAAGTAAAATAGAAATGGTATCGAGACTCCAGCGGTACCAACACAATCGCCGATACTAGCGAAACAACTCGAACGTTCGTAATCTAATTCATAGCACGATTCTATCCCTCCAAAGATGCATGACGGAACATTAATCACAGTTGATAAGAGAGAGGCGATGAGTTGATTTCGGTTCAATAGACGGATTCCAAGCACTCCTCAGCAAAGTTCTACGTCGCCACTGTGATGACAAGTTTAAATTGTAAATGAACTTCTGGTTTGAAGTCACTAAAGAACCGGGATCCCACAAATGCAAGCTGAAGTAAAATGCCCCAACCAGACGATTCCTAAAGACAGCCGCGTGAATCGGAATGTCAATAAGGAGACGCTAATGTGAGTAGGATATCGGGATAAATGGACTCCATTGGGGGTGAGATCGAAAGAGCTGTGCAACACTAGCAAAATTGCGACAAGTTCGTGATGTCTCGTATGCGACACGGAGGCCTAGGCATCAATGAAGTAGTGTTCTAGCCAATGAAATGCTTAATACGATGCCGTCAACATTCTGTTCCTTTGTGAGAATCGAAAGCCGTACGTAGCTAACATTAATACAATCTCGCTTCTGCTTCAAAAATAGTAAAACATAATCTCACCAGTATCGTCATCCCATGGGATCATTCCGTGATGCCGATGAGCACCGATCAACGTCCCTCCAGTCACGTGATATCTTATTCCAGATTGCTCCGCTACGCGTTGAAATACACTGAATAGATGAAATGGATCCTCATGTTCATCCGGTGTAATCACTGGTCGGAAATTATCCTTGTAATCCGATGTAAGATACCAACTTATCGCGTAATAAAAAAATGAACCATATTGCAATTGCCAATAACAGGATGGTACACATCTTACGAAAGCTCACGTTCTGAAGGTAGCTGCGTCGATTCATTCGCATTTAATTTAGCAGAAGAAACCGAGACTGCTCTTAACTGGATAGGCTGCCATCTTATTGGTGGAATAATACTACAGTTTGATTGGTTAAATTTAACGATGAGTGCACTAATAGGTGGGTGGTTGGAGGTCATCCATAAGCGCCTTGAGTGCTTGACCACGAATCGCTATGTGATTCTGTGTTTGAACATCGTAGTTCGTTGTACGAACCATATGCAACAGTGGCATTCAAGTATAACCTTGTTTACCATTTATCCACTGTTTCAAGGCCCAATTTAAACTGATCTTACTGTGGAGTGTAATTTCAGGGGATGTGAGCAACACATCACTTTGGTCATACATAGCGCCCTGAGTGCTTGACCTCGAATCGCTATGTGATTCTGTGCTTGAACATCGTGGTTCGTTGTACAGGTAACAGTGGTCTACAAGTATAATTTTGTTTAAAACTGTTTCAAGGCTCACTGAACCTGATCTTACTGTCTATACATGACGACGGCAAACAGCCAGAAACCGATAGTAGTGTGTAAGGGATGGGGATGTGAGTAACACATTACTTTGGTTGTGTGTTTTGTTCTTTGTTTTGTGCCTAATAAACGCACTCATGTGTTGTGGGATTCGTGGGTGAACACGATTAGCGTTGCACAGATTGACCTCATGGATGAATCGAGACACAATCGAGGGGTGTATGTGCAACGTGGGGATAACGTGTTTATTGTTTGACCGATGACCCGAATGTTGCGATAAGTGGCCAGATGTTTGCCAGCCGCCGTCTCCGGCTTCGCTACCCTACCGACATATGTCGATTCTCTTATCTCACTCAAAATATATTGATTACGAATGTCCGATTTATATTTTTTGAGTAAACAGTAGATTCTAGTTATCACCTACTTGATTTTAGAATGCAAGTAGCTACAAGAAAGTGTTTGTGCTTACGTCCGCTCCACCAAATGTATCCATAATCTGATCTTAACTGCACACACTGTGAAGTACATAAATAGGCGTGTTGATTGACCCTGGCCGTGTTTCCGACAAAGAGAACATCCCCCATCGCATATGCAGACATGTGTGCCATTTAATGATGGGTTCACCTATCCAACAACAACTATAGCCCGGTGACAGGTTGTAGCGAGATTAACTAGAAAATACATAATGAATCCTGTTTTTCTCGTACACTTACAACTCACAACTCAGAATGTTTTATGATAGAAAAAGCAGTAAGCTTAACAATAACCATAGGATGACAGGTATATGAAGTAAAATTACAAAATCTCTCGAAAATCAATAGGGACAGTCACATACCGCATGGTTCGTCATATACTCTTCCAGTTTGGTCCAAGCACCGATCCTTGCGGAACTCCACTCGTGACGTCTATTTTTCTAGATAAGATGCTGCCAACGCGAACTTGGACGTGTCTATCAGTAAGATAGTCCCTTATCCAATTCAGCAATATTCCCGTTATTCCATAAGACTTCGAGCTTTTTAATTAAGAATGTCATGGTTGACTCTATTGAAAGATTTGGAAATATCGATGTAGCAAGCATGTACAGCCTCACATTCGTCTAGTGCCTTGGTCCAATCCTCGAATGTTGTAAGAAGATTAGATAAACAGCAACGATTACCTCGAAAACCGTGTTGTGCTGCAGTCCAATTATTCTGGTTTTCAAAATGTTCTCTTATGCGCGCAGTCACAATACGTTCCATTAATTTAGAAATCACCAGAAGTAGCGTTACCGGTCTATAGTTTGCTCTGTCTGGAAGGCTACCACATTTTATAAATAGGAGTTATTATCCCGGCTTTACAATGCGATGTATGTTTCCTTCATGTAGGCTGATATTGAATAAACGCGTGAGGGGAGCAGTCAAAGCAATTCGACACCTGCAAAGTATGGCGGGGGTAATATTGTCTGCACCAGGGGACTTCTTTTCGTTTAATTGACAAAGTTCCTGCCCAACCATATATTCATTGACAGTCATTTTACTGAATAATTCCAAATTAGGCGAGTTCATGATGAGAGGAAACGAACAACGGGATAACGTCCTTAGTTTCGCCGTAAAATGCCTAGAAGACATGATACAATTTTATAAAGCTTCGCACTATCGATTATTTGTCAAAGTGCAACAATTCCGGAAACCTAGGTCATATTTAGAATTTGTTCTTTGATGATGTATGAAATGACGATATGCAGGTAGCTGTGAAATTATTTAGGCTGGTCACAATATTACATGCCAATTAGATGCACAAAAACACAATCTTAATCTTCCGCGTTGCACGCATACACTACACGTACAGTACACCATCATGTTCCGAATGCTTTCCCTTATCAGCATAAGCAGCCAGTTTTGTAAAGTTTGTTTAACATTTCACTGTTTTTGGAAAATTAATTACCGTTGATCAAGTCCCATTGCTTCGAAACTCCATGTCTCCAAACACAAACGGCGACCGATGAGTAACAAGATGTGAATTGTAATCGCGGGCGATGAGGTCATCATGAAAGCGTAAGGTTAGTCACTTCACTCAAGCACTTTTGAATGCTTTCATGTCAGTTACCGCGACACTTGACCTTGGCCGTATTCACATGACTGAGACCGACGACGGGGTTGACATATAATCCATTTGATCGTATGGAATTCGACAACCAAGTCTTTTCACAGACAGACCAATTGTGTGGCCAATAAAACGTATAGGACCAGACGATAATTTATCATGTTCCTTGTTCTGACTACCTGATTGGTGAAACGGATCATCCAATGTAAATCGTTTTTCCACAACAGCATACATCTGTTGAGCAATTCAAGTTCAAGTGACTGTCAACGAGATGTCAATACTCCGCGAAGCTTGCTCGGTGAATCATTCGATCTCGACAACCGGATCAATGCACCGATCACTGAATAGGAACATTCTAGAATTCGAGGAAATTCTAAACTCATATAATGCCACTGAAAGCGTAACCGCAGTTTTTTCGCAACAAAGGATTCTTCAAATAAAAAATCCAAGGTCGAAACTCTACATCATATATGCGAGATGAATAATCCAATGTGATCTTCCGCCAAATTCGAGGCAGTACGTTGAGGACTCAGGCAACTTGACGATTGTAAATGAAAGGAATCGAATGGGTGAGTTCATCAATGAATTGCAATGTTTTGGTGAGATTCCGTTGCACTAGTCGACCAATATTAATTATCCAATGCTCCGAAAATATATGGAATTGTGCGTTCGCTTACCACCGTATTTATTGCAGTAGTTCAATGTAGGTATGATAAACGTGTACAAACTGTGGCTATTTTTATTCTCTCCGTGTGGGTTTTACTCGGAACGGTTGACCTTCTATCATTCTCACTCAAACAGCGTGCGTGAATGTCAAAGTAAATTAGAAAAGGTTTTATTTTAGTATTCGTTTTCCAATTACTTATGCACTGTTTGAACCCAATGCTTTGTTTGTTTTCACGCACTTGATTTTAATTTTCACGATTTGGTAATTATTAAGCTTGATGTTTTAGTTCATTAAACACCTTGAATTACCCTGAAAATAATACATAGAAAATAATACAGACGATCGTCATCAAGATTTATATAGTTAGATGCACGGCAGTCATTTCGTTGCGCGAGAAGCATCCTCATTTTGTGTTATTAGAAGCCAAAGATAAAAAATATAAGTCACAAATCGCAATAGTACTTTGCAATCTAAAATCTAACGAATGTTTCGATTCCGAAAGCTCCAATATGTATGGTCACGCAGTCATCAGAAATATTTATTCTAGAAGACGAAATCGACTTATCAAAAACAGAGCGTGATGCGGCAAAACATATAACCTTCCAAGCCCTAATAAGGACGTAAAGGTGGCGCCATCTGTGATAGGATTTAATTGAGCTTCGAAGAAAAGCACAACATTCGGACAAGTTTTCCTGTAATCCTTGAAATATCGTTGTATCGTAATTAATTCTCGCGCAAATACAATTTCCGATGACGTCATCTAATAATTATAAACAAAAAACACTTTTTTCTTGTGATGGACATATTAACAATATTCTTTTCGATGCTATTTTACATACTGTTTGATTCTATTTGTTTAAAACAGATTTTTACAGCAGTTTGTTTAATTTTTACATTGCGATTTGAAAAATCATCGACGTTGTAAAGTCTCACTTTGTCTGATCACAGTATCCGCCCCCAAGACAGTTACTAGTTAGTAACAGGTCGGAGGAAACAACAACTGTAATCCCTCTTGCGGATGACACTATTTCAGCAGTTAAAATGTGAATGACACTGGACACATCATGACTCAGCGTCACGATGCGTTGACAAATAAGCCTTGCGATTGAGGCTTTGCCGAGAAGACTTCGAAAACCTAAGGATTGTTAGTATTGTTTGGAATATTTGTAGCTCGGGTCGTTGTTCTCCTGAGAACAAATTCAAGTAAGCTACACCAAAGGATTGTTCCAGACAGTTCCGTGGCGTGGCGAGTGAAGTGCTACTTAGCCGAAAGATTCGGTATTAAAAACTCCAGATAATTCTCGCAAATCGAAAACGTCGTCTGCGAGCGAAACGAAAAAGCTGGAGAAAATTGAAATCCCCCATTATCAATATTTGAGTATTGTACCGAGTTGTTACATAGCGCACATCATTAATCAGTTTATTGTTTAGGCCGCTATTTGCTGTTGGAGAACGATAGATCAGTCGAATAGTGCATTATTTTCCTGAAGTGAGAGTCAGAGAGCACCAACGTGGGTCAGTCATACCAAGGGTCTGGTCGTTCATAAATCTACAGATAAACGATTGCTAGCAGTAAAGTGTTGCAACATCAGCTATCCCCTAAACGGACACGACGGAAATGAGAAATGCTATGCAATGAGAGTTCATTTTCAAACAATGAGGCATGGAACAACGTTTGTGTTATGGCAACTATGTCTGGCGCCATTTCATTACAAACCTCGGACAATTCGACTAATTTATTGATAAGGCTGTTTGCGTTTGTATAGATGCACTTAATCGTTTGCGTTATTTGTGTTATTCGTGTTAGTGGAATTACACGTCTGGGCATGGATCCCAAAGTTTTCTTGGTTGACAGTTATCCACTAATCATCGTGATTGTCTCATACTTTGTCGCTGGAATTCAATAGGATAATCCCTTACGGTAACTTTTTTTCAATGCTTTCCATGTGCATCCTAGTCTATTGACCATGGCGCTGTTTAAAATGTTCACTTTCAGTGGATTTGGACTATTTTCTTTGTAATTCATAGATCGTGGTAGACGTAAATTATCGACCGTAACGTCCTCGGAAATGTTCTTAATTTCTGTCAGAAATCTCGACAGCTTTCGATAATCGCTAGCGCGTTCGTGAATGGAAGAATCACCGATATATACCGGTACCTCAAGTAAAATGAGACTACGGGAGGAATGGTTAACACGATCAGTCGTTTTGCCGTGTAAATCGCACCATGTAATAATGGAGTAGAGTTGTTTCCGATCCTCGATAATAAAGCATCAGGTTCTGGTATTTTTGTAAATATTACACTTACGTTGTATGTATAGTATACTATACTTTGTGTATTATACTATCATTATATCATTATTTTAATCGATGTTATGTTATGAGTCAAGGAGAGTAAGTAAAACTACACACATTATTTCATGTGAATGTATCATGTGCGTTGTTTAGATCTCTTTAATCTTTTCACGCTTGCGCAACTGTCTTCATTGGCTCTTAATCACCATGGTGGCAAATCGGTGGCAGCCACCAAGAAATACCGAACTAGTTTGGAAAACGTATCATTGTTGATTTGTTTCTTTTGCAGAAACGGTGGAAGTATCAATCACCGGACTAAACAAATTCCGCTATCTTTTGTTTTATCGGATGCTATTACGACGTGATTCAACTAACCCCTTCAAGTTCCACACCGACATTCACCGGATGGCAATCCTTAGGAAGCATTCGATTGTTTTATGTATTTTTAATCTTTTAAGAACGAACTGGTAACGCTTATTTAGCTAGCGTATATCGAGCCTGCATTTGATAAACGTTGTGCATTGTTCTGTTGATACAACTTGATTTTTCATATTCCAAATTGTTCATTCAAAAACTAGGCACACGACAATTGAGACCGTTTATTATTCCGGTTGCACCAAAACTAGATGATACCAAACCGACACTAAGCGCCGAGAGCTAATGTCATGAACAAGTAACCGTGATTTAGTCGGTGGACTCCTTGTTCTTGATCGAAAGCCCATCAATTAGACTCCACGATTGCTGCAAACACTTGCGGGCCTCTCTAAAATACGAGTCAAGTATTGGTCTTCCTGTGATTATCCAATGGCGAAAATTTGTTACAGGAGACTAACGTAGCCCTGCGTATGGAATGGGTATTTGAGCCCACAATACATTTACATTTCCGTGCCAGAACCCCTAATCATCGAGTGCCCGAGTCAATAATAAGCGCATAAATTGCGGATCCATGATAAAAACATGATACATATACTAGGGGTTAAGTTAGGTTCCTCGGTAACACGAAGTTTCAATCTTCAATATGTTGATGGGTTTTGGGTCGTTTTCACGAATTCAAGCTGGCTGACCTCCATCTGCTCGTGTTTATAAACCAGACATCACTCGAATCGTTCTCATAAGATTATTATGAAATCAGAATTCTGCTATTTGTGGGTATTGCATGTGGATTTTTGGGCTCTAATATTCTACCGGGGTGAAATGTCGTGCATATATTGCAAGCATTATTCCATAGCATTCTGAGTTATTACACATAACATGCTTTATAATATGTTGAACTTTCGAGTTTCTTAAATATACCTACCATTTCGTGTTTCTATCAGTTTTAGCTGATAATGGGTGTTCGGGGTTTATCCACATATCTTCAAAAGGATCCGAGCAATTTATCGTCATTCGAATTGTATAACACCATACTGGTGATCGATGCGTGGAATTTCATCTACTACCTTGATCGAAAATCTAGATTAACCATACTTTATGGTGGCGATTACTTGGATATTAACCTCTGGGATCTTGACTTCGTGAAACGATTGCGCAAGAGTCACATTTCACCAATATTTCTCTTGGATGGGCGCCATTCAAAAGAGGTTAGTTCTTCACACATCCCGTGCATTTTCTTTCGTATTCACACAACCTACGGACAGTGTGACGATTATCCGCACTCGCATGTGTTGCACATAAGATATATCCCAGGAAATACGCTTTGCAATAGGTGAAATGTGTATATATAATTCACTTTTTTCTACGTTCAGATGTTTAGATTCCTATTCTAGATCCTATCATATCAAGGATGTTATACATTACCAGAATAGAACCCAAGTAATAATTACCCGAATACACTGAAAAACCTTTATGCTATTAGTCACTGTTGACTAACTAAACCCAACACTACGCGTAGCAAGATCAAAGGCAGACCCTTCAGTCAAAGAGCTTTACCGTTTCTGACCAAAAAGGCCATTAGGCTGCGGCTCGTCTGTATTTATACACTGTTTCTGATGAAACACAATATGGCCGACAAATGGACCAATCAGAACCGCTAGTCATAAATTCAAAGAGTTTCAAATGTTATAATAAGTTTTTGAGGAAAATAATAATATTTCCTATAATATAATATCCTAGATAAAAATTAAAATATACCCCATCACACTTTTTGTAGTGAATTAAACGATTATTCTGAGGCAAACGTCACCAGCGCCACGATTAACTGCGAAGTTAAACTGTTACAACTTTTCCATCATTACCTGTCCCCTTTTCTTTTCAATAGGGCCTGGAATATGGAAATCTACTCAAAAAGAACAGACAGCGTATTAAATTCCTGAATTGCTTACTTAATCACGTACACCTGTGTAGACCATCGGATGTCAAACATTATCGACTGCGTCCTGATATTTGCCCTGCTTTGACCTACGAAACAGTGATGGAAATATTGATCGAATACAAAATGCCGCATTTGACTTGTGATGTAAAAGCAGAAAATTCGACGGCTGAGTTCGCCTTTTTCCTGGATTTTCCCGTGTTGAGTAACGATTCCGATTTCTTGCTGTTTCGATCGGTTGATTTCGATAAAAATATGCAGGTTATATTATTGGATACTCTAGACGCTAAACCAAGATGTCGAGAACGTTTATGTGGTTATTATAAAGGACAAAGTGAGGAAAAATGTTATTTTATGACTGGGAAGTTGAAAAATGTCCACTTTAAAAACAATTCAATTCGATCAGCAGCTATTGACTACCTTGCATGCTGGGATTATATTCCAATCCTCAGGTTCACGAACGAATACTAAATCAACAAGATCATATTATTACTGATGGGAGCGCCATGTCATTGGCTGGTTGAATTCTTAGCAATTTCTCGTTCACTGCGGATAGCTTCCAAACTACTTTTAACATTTTTAATATTATTTTTATATAATAAAATACGATTAGACGTAACCAAGCGTTTTGTCTTTATTTGTATCTGAATAAATTTAGCGTCGTAATAACCAATTCATTCATAGAATTTATTTAATGCATGATGTGTATTTAGATAAAAAAATAATTTTCAAAACTAAGAAGGCGATTTAGTAAATTATTTAAGTGAGGACACTGTGCCCAGTGTCATTGCGAATCTGTTTAAGAGCTGTCACTGTTCTCCGCGGCGGAACGCAGATCAATCCGTCAGCATGCAACACCCTCCATTTGACCAATTAAGAAATATCGCTGTAGTCTCTGCATGAGCGATTGTTCTTCCCAAATCGAACTGAATAGTCATATGAAACAAAGTGCAACTTGTAAACTTCATGTAGTGTACACTCATGGTCGACATCATCCGTAGGAAACCAACATCAACATTATTGTTTTTGTTAATTTTATAAATTGCAAGGATACTGTGTGAACAAAAATGGGTATACTGGTTTTCAGAAATCTAAATCAGATCGTTAATAAGCACAATAGAATAGTCCGAATCGGATGACTTACCTTTTAGCATGAATAAGTCCAATTTGATTAGAATAAAATATAAACTGGAACGTATTTGCTTGTGTTTAATATCCTGAGAAGAATTGCGTGATTCCGTTAGTGCGCTTAACTTGTTAAAGTTTGAACGGTTAGCTACATTCACTTGTGCACTTTGACGCACATTCTCGACCACGGAAGTGAGTAACAAGAGCATGCAAATATCACTCTTCTTCATTATGTTTTCATTCGAAATGGGTATTGCCACATACATGCATCCATATATGAAGTATTTCGGGCGAGAGCATGGTGAATATGTGAATTGATGCGTAACACATAGTGACAAGTTGATACATTGAGGTAGAGATAAATATGTATAAACTTTGTTAGTATGGGCCAACATTTCGACGGTTTCCTCGATTTAGCAATAGAAACGTTTCCGTACGTGCGCCACCCGTATCTAAAATCATGTGGTGAAGTGAATATCGTTAAGACTTTCAGGTGCAAACAACGAATCGTTCTCCGAAATGATTGTAATTTGATATTGAATATGATGTTGCTGACATCATTCGTTCCACATCGACCATTGTTTCACATAAGAAACGGACACTATTGCTCATAAATACACAATGAACCTTACCGCGATAAGTGATTAGCATGAGGATCTACGCATATTTTATCAAGTGATGGAAACATATTTGGAGAAATTGACAAATGCCTGTATCATGAATATTATTAGCCGTAAAACGGATATGGTGTATTGCTAGATGTTTCTTGTACCATCATCGGTAATTGATTTCCGTGTAAATTGTGAGCAGTATTCATACTGCATTCCCGCTACTCACGTAAGTTAGAAAAGTCATAGATAAGGCAGGTTAAATCTCTACTTATCTATGAGAGCAACTATAGACGGTCTGCCTTTGATGGATAACATAAAAATTTCAGTTTTGGTATTTGAAACACTAATCTTTAGTAGTATTTGGGTGAAATCTGATCATCCTCGAAAACATGACGACCCAGAACTGCCAGTAACATCCGAACCCACCGGGAATAGTATTTTTGCATTTTCACACCATAAATCTCATCTGGCAGATATAACAGCTTCACTACATGCATCTGACATGATAACCACATCAGAAAATATTTCAGCTGGAAATGTGCGAATTTCTTGCTTTGGATTTACGAATGGCATATATCCCAAAATGTTTCCGAAGCGAAAAAAACACAGTTCGCACGAGACTTTTTTTCTTGGGAAACCCAGCGATGTCTGGGGTGTTGTTATTTATTCGCCCCCACAAAGCAATCGCTTATCATACGTTTGGTTTCATTTATCATCAGTGTATTCATGGACACCATGAATAGCAATTATCAAACGGGTATGTGAATTACAGAGAGACAATTTGTCAGAGTAGTTGGGTGTGATCGTTGGATTTCACTGGCAAATCTTAAGAACGAATTATGCTACTTATTAAAATACTACATCTTGTAGCAAGCTTTACTACTGAACATGTTTACTCTAATACAAGAGCGCCATCTACGGTGGCTTGTAATGTGTATAATCAGAAAATGTTCGTATTCAAAAAGATCTACTCTATGGAGATTTGAAATCAGAAATTGGATTATTTTGCAATACAGATCCGTTCGCAAAAGAGATTTGACGTATCTTGATATTGAGCCTACGAGTTGGAAATAACTTTCTCTCGACCGCTAACTTTAGAATTATTGTGTAAAGCGTATTCTGCAAGCCGAGGTAGATCACTCGTAGATCACAACGTCAGCGTGCAACTGAAATCCTTGGTCTGAGTACTGCCTGTTAATGTATTCGCTGCGGCAGAGATCCCCTGAATCGGACTTTTCAATCATTCGAAAATATTTCGAGCAAGGCAACTTCATGTGCATATGATGTACATCCATGCTCGACTGAAGGAGGCTAAGAACAACGAAATCTGCTGTCATACGCTGAAGTTTAATAGTTAACACACAAAAAGCGTACTCAGCGATCGCGAAACATTTATATATATCCGCGAAGCATTGAGTCTCATGCGATAAAACGATTCTTTGCAGAAGAAAATGAAGTAAGTAACGCTTATAAAGTGAGGGCGAATGACTACACATTATGGCGATCGTCGCAATCACCTGCGAATATGTATTAATCTGTTGCACACATTTCCAACACTGACGCCACAACATACTGTTTTATAATTTAAGGCCGTAAGATTAATTTTGTTCAATATTCTAGAGTATTTTGAAAAATATTTACGTCAGATCTCACAGTCTTCATACACAGTCAGTAACGCGTTAGCAACAGGTTGTACATTTTATGTTCGATGTATGACGGAAACAAAATCCTTTGTCCTTCTGTCCCTGTACTTTTACCATTTCACGTGTGAACTAAAGCCGCGAATGACTTTGGCCACATTCACATCACCGATCTTTACGGCGCGGTCGGCAAATAATCCGTTATCTGAGGCTTTCCCGAGACAAACTCGACAACCTGAGACATGTTCCAGAAACTTCAATGGTGTAGCGAGCGAACTGCTAATTACCGTAAATACCCGCGTATAGGACGATACCATGTATAGGACGCAGTGGATATTTGACCCTAAAAACGATGGAAAAACTGTGTACCTAAGTATAGGACGCATCCTAATTTTAGTCCTTAATTTCCATTAATTTTTATAGAACCGTACCAATGGATAGTAGATACCTGGAAAGAATTGCCAATCAAGACCGTGGTGAAGGGTTTCAAGAAATGTTCTATCAGCAACATGTTAGACGGCACGGAAGACGATATTCTCTGGATGGACGACCCAGACAACGATGGTGACGACGAAAGGGAGGAAGAGCTGGACTATCATGATGATTGCATAACACAACAGGAGTGGGCTGCTTTGTTGAATGAAGACAGTGACGACGAGGATAAATATTGATAAATATTGTACCGGTAAGTTTGAAATTTTTATAATAAATTTTTGATATTATGATAAATGCATAATTTTTATAATAAAAGTATATGGATAAGACGCAAGTTTTTAGGGCAACTTATGAAGAAAAAAATGCGTCCTATACGCGGGTATTTACGGTAATCAATTTCCCAGCACTAACTGTCCTTAATTTAAGATGGTGCATCTTTGTTAAAAGAGAAGTTTCTAACAAACAAGTAGGGTGCAATTTACATCAATGGTCGACCAACACCGAAAGAGCCAACAACAACATCACAGTCAACGATAATTTATAATTGTTCCGAAACTCGTGTTGTACTTATGCATTCGGAACGTCTATCCCCATAGATAAACCGACATTCAATTTGCAAGGAACATTAACTTTTTGGTAGCAGGTACTGATTCGTTTGAATCGCAATATCGAACAACGGCGAATACTCGCGAAGACCCGTTGGTTTCCTGACAGCATCTAAATGGGATACCGCACACTATATGAAGCAGCTGTTTCACGTCTAAATAGTTCAGCCGACCAACGTGGGGGTAACGGTGTCAATCGAAGCATATGAGACGTAATCTTTAGATAAA
>JACCGJ010000213.1:12963-73238 GCA_013407085.1 Atriophallophorus winterbourni | reverse complement strand
TACCAAGTGACTGTACCCAGGAGGCAATGATAGTGCTTAGATTAAATGTATTTTTTGTGATATGCACGTGCATGTGGCCTGCGATGAGAATTTGAATGATGAGTGTGTAAGGATGGTGAATGATAAAAACCTCCCATCAGTTTGCTATTTCTGTAGTGACTGTAGAAATTCAATAGTGAATGGTAATCGCAAGAGTACACAATTCTCTGCTAGAAACGAGACTAATACAATAGAAATTATATTATCGAAAATGGAAGAGCAACTTGTAAATTTAAAGAATACTCTACCAATAATCAAGACTAAAACATTTGAATTGAATAATCGAATACGCTTGACCGTACTGCCACAGAGTGCTCCTGAAAATGTTAAATTATTACACGACTCTGAGGAGATTGGTAAAAAGGATTAAAAGCCGAAACCGTCTACCTCGTATGATTCATTAATCAAAGATGCCGCGAAAAATAAATCGCCCAGTGTTATCTGATTCAGCATCAACTAAATCGGCCTCGGTCGTAGAAAATACTTACGGAGAAAGGCGTATGCAGTCGACATCCGGTGCTCACTCTAAAGCTTCTTCCCCTGTGTATGAATCCGCGTTGATGTCTTGAAAATTCCTCTTTCGGCCAAGCAAGATCAAACGAACTTGAGACATTTGTTTCCCACCCTGCACCCGTGTTCCTTATCCATTTTTTGTGTCATAATTTTCCCGTGATATTTTTTGTTTGTTCTTTAAATTAAAAATAACATTTAAACTAAATGTTAAATATGTGAGAGTTTGAGGAACAAATTTGACAAAGTAAGCCATCGTGTCTTGTCACTACAGCCAGATATCGTTGAAATAACGAAAACCTGGCTGACACTCGACATCACTGATGCAGAGCTATCCATTCCGAATTACCGCCTACTCAGAAGTGATCGAATTGGATCTTGACATGGTGGTGGGGTGGCGATATACGTCGAAGAACATTTATCCGTGGAGGTTGTTGATCGTTTCCGAGATGATGGTGTTTTTGCTAAAAGCATTTGGTGTCAGATCAAGTCCAGTAATGGATCACCATTGATCGGTGTCATCTACCGTTCACCTTGCGCTCGTATCATGGCATTATTTGACCAGCTCCGCCGCCATGGGACGAGGAACGATTGTATGATTCTCGGTGACCTGAATGCTCCGGATATCAACTGGTTGGACCTGGTTACAAATGGAGATGAGTACCAACGGGAGTTTCTAAATCTGATTCTGGACTTGAACCTCGTGCAGCACGTTCTTGTTCCTACGCGCTATGGAAATGGCCAGACTCCGTCTACTCTTGATCTGGTCTTGTCACCCAGAGAGTCAGATATGGTTGACTTATCCGTGGAACAGCCCATCGATACAAGCGACCATTGTGCTATTCGGTTCAAAGGGACTCGAGGTAAACCGGCCCAGCCGTCACGGCTTCTACGGAGAAACTTCTGGAAAATGGACTTGAAATTATTGGTTGAACGAGCAGCCTCAATTGACAAGACGTTACCCGTTGATCCCACTATTGATGACTGTTGGAAATGGTTTCTGAATACTATCCGTCGCTTAGAGGATGTTGCTCCATTAACCAGAGATCGTCTCGGGTCCAGTGGCCCTCCTTGTTTCGATAGAGAACTCCGTACCTGCTTGCGGCAAAGAAAGCGTCTTTGGATTAAATTCAGAACGAGCCGATCGGACGCCCATTACGAAGAGTATCGGGCTGTACGGAATCTTGGCTCGAAATTGGAGAAGGATGAAAGAAGTCGTTTCGAGCTTCAATTATCAAATTCTTCAAAATATAATCCTAAACAATTATTTGCGTACATTCAGCGACGGGTCAAGTCATCGAACCCCGTACCTTCTCTCAAACATTTGGAACGGGAGGTTATAGAGACTGACACCGGGAAAGCTGAGGTGTTTGCATCGCAACACCAATCAGTGTACGCAATCGAGCCTACGATATCCTGCGAACAAATATCGTCGAAGGAAGTAATGACCAATTTTGAGATAACGGCTGACATGGTGCGAATCCTCATCGAACATCTAAAGGAACAGACATCTCTAGGTCCTGATGGTATTCACCCTGTCATATTAAAGCCTTTATCAAGGATAATCAGTTCACCTTTAGCCGCTATATTCCAAATTTCAATCAATTCGGGACGTCTACAAGAGGATTGAAAATGGGTATAGTAAAGCCGATGTTCAAAGGTGGGAGTTTATCAGATCCTGTAAATTACCGTCCTGTTACACGTACGTCTGTCGTAGGCAAATTGCTGGAACGGATTGTAAAGGATAAGATAGAACAGTATTTGCGCGAGACCTATTAATGCTCGAATGCCCAACACGGCTTCACGGAAGGTTGGTTATGTATCTCTAATCTACTGACCGCCCGAGAACATTGGTGCAGAGGCCTTGACGCTTGCAAGCTGATGTAGTCTTCATCGACTTTAGTGAAGCATTCGAGTGTGTTTCACATCAGAGGCTTCTTTGGAAACTAAGAATGTCGGGTATAGAGGCATCTTTGCTTGCTTGGATTGAGGATTTTATTATTGGAAGGCGAAACCTCGTTGAAGTCAATGGGGCCAGATCTGCATCCCTTATCCCCAATTCTGGTGTACCGCAAAAATCCGTTCTGGGGCCAACCTTGTTCAAACTCTTCCCGGTATTTTAAACAGTGGCTGTTTCTTATTTGCAGATGATCTGAAGGTGTGGGCTTCTGTCACGACTGCCGCTGACGCCTCCCACCTGCAAAATGATTTGAATGAACTTCTGAATTGGACTGATGGATGGATGCTCCCGATTATTAAAAAAGAAGTGTGTTATCATGCACATCGGAGCAACAACATGCGACATGCATATCATTTGGAGGGCCATGGTCTCAGATAGAGAGCGAGATTTGGGGGTGATGGTAACATCATCCCTCCAAACTGCGGAGGAGACTGCCAGAAAGGTCGGTTCTGCCAGCCGCATGTGGTGGGCATTGAGACGATCCTTGTTAGAGATAAATCCCAAAGTTTTCAAGTTCTGTATAGCTCTCACGTCAGATCAATTTTAGAATTTGGGCTTCCGGTGAACTAAACGTTAACTAAAGGGGAGAAGGATCGACTGGAGAAAGTCCAATGTAGGTCTACCAAGTGCGTGAGGGGTATGTTTCATATTCCCTATGACGACAGAATGCGAAAACTCAATCTTTTCTCACTGGAATATCGAAGAATGCGATATGATCTGCTGGTCAAGCGAAGAATCCTGCTTGGATATTACGGAACGGAACTTCAGAAATTCTTTTCGGTATCCACGGATTCCAGAACTAGAGGTCATTCGCTGAAGTTGCAGAAGCGCCGAACGGAACACTTGAAACCATCGTTTACTCTGTCGACCAGAGTGGTCAATATTTGAAATGCACTCTCTGCTGAAGCAATCGGAGCAGTCACCGAAGAGCAGTTTAAACGCATATTGGACGGTGAACTTCCCGCTATCCTGCGCGATTCACCTACTCTTCCAGCTCAGTCACTCCTCGTGAGAAATCTACGCTGAGATAGCAGAGACCCGGGAGGTGGAGCGGCTTTCACGGACTGTAGTCCTCCTGCCGTCTATTTAGAAGAGTAAGAACAATGCTGGGAAACTGCCTGCAGCTCCAAAAGCCAATCACAAGAACACACGATCCCTGACCATTGTATGTCCGGAAAGTGTATCTCCATGCTTTCAAGCACGCAGACAAGATGATGTCCAACAATGGCGAGCTCTCTGTGAGCAACTGAAACTTGATGTAGACCCGGTTTCTTTAGTACGTCTTTCCAGACACCCAAACTCGCCCCACGCGGATGCCCCACGTCTACTCAGAATCACCCTTGACTCCCCGGAGAAGGTTGAAGAGGTCTTGCTTTCGGCCCACCTTCTCCGAAATACAAATTTGCCTGTTCGTATTTTTCCAGACGTTCCTTGGCCTCAGAGGCAGATGCAAAAGCAAGAAGGCTACGATTGGAAATCGGCGAACGATAAACGCAGCATTTTTGTCCACGGTGTGCCTGAACTTAAAGATGATGACTCAGCTAAGAACACTCTACACGACTGTTCTCAGTGGCGCTACATCCAAGAACTCAGCAAAATTCACGGAACTTTGACGACTGCCGTGAAACGCCTTCCCACGTCCTCCAGCTACAAGGGTAATGCCCCTCGTATTCTGAAAATTACCTTCCAATCCGAAGATATGGTTAATACTGCCTTGCGCTTGTGGTATGATAACAAACGCTTTGCACCTACAGAGGTCCGTCTTCGCTCCGCAGTTGACAAACCAAGACCTCGTCCGCAACCATCAGTCATACCCAGCACAAATCAGTCTGCTGACGAACTTCACACGACCGCTTCAAAAAACTCCCCGCAGCCGGTTTCAGTGTGATCGGCGGAATAACTGCACACCCTATCACCACACTGCATACTCTACAATCACGCAGCCTTTCATGCTGTTACACAAATGCTGCTGGTTTCCTGAACAAACTCCCGGAACTCCGTTACCGCCATTCCCTGTGCTCATGGGACCTAATAGCCGTTACTGAGACGTGGTTATCAAGCGCAGTTCATGATGCGGAACTTACCCTCCCCAATATGTCTTTACTTCGACGGGATCGTGCAACAAGGGGAGGTGGTGTCCTGCTCTATTATCATGAATCACTTCGTTGCGAACCATTAAGCGACCCTGCGTTATGTGACTCTGATGTTCTATGGTGCCAAATATCACTCAAACAAGACAGTCTTCTCCTGATTGCGGTTGTTTATAGACCACCCAGTAGCCATGCACAGCTTGATTCCTTCCTTATCTCTTCACTTCGGCACGCTCTAAACAAACGATTTTCCCACATCCTAATAATGGGAGACTTCAATTGTCCTAGATTTTGTGGAGACCTTGTTTCTCAACCGTTTGCCGCTGAACTGTCTGACTTACTGGCAGACTATCCATTGTACAACCACGTTCGTGAAGCAACTCGGTTTCGGGACATGAATGCACCATCCATTCTGGACTTCATCATCACAAATGAAGAGTTAATGATTGAGAATCTTTCCTTTACCCCTCCTCTCGGCCATAGTGACCATGTTGTTTTGACATTCACTTTCGTTACATTCATGGACCACTTTAATGAAACCCGCCCACAAACTCGTTGGATTACCGACATTGGATTGTTCCACGAACATGTTGCTGCCAATTCATGGGACTTCTTAACCCTTAACGGACGAATGGGGCAAATTCGGTACACAAAATTTAAAGGTATATGATAGGGTAAATTAGACAGATCACTTTCGTATGCCGGAGGTATCGGAATCGGCACACGTTCTGCTCTCGTTTGGTATGCGTTTGAGACGGCTGAGCCATGCGGCGCGCCAGTTGTCAACAAACTTCGGAAGTGAGGTGACGCTTGTGAAATTTCGCTCCGTGCTTCATTTTTCTGCGTGCAATGGCTGAAAAACCTTGTAAGTATATACATTGATAATTTTTTGCTTCATTTATAGACATCTTCTGAACACATTGAACGTATACACGAATGATGAAATATTTTTCTGTGCGAAATATGACTGTCGGAATATATGTCTCAAATATGTGACATCCGGCATACAACGGCAGATCAAGGCTCAAACAATACCTGCCAAATAAACCTAAAAAGTTTGGCTACAAACGTTTCTTACTCGCTGACGATCGTGGGATGATGTGCGATTTCATCCCATATACTGTCTGACAAGATCGATGTTGCTTGGACCACGTTTGCCACTCACTGGCACGCTTTGCTGCGCGCTGCCAGCCACGAGAAGCCTTTTCATCATAAGAAACCGGGCTCATTCCTTCGCAGCCGAACGAAGAAAGCCATAGCACAGCGAAACCTGGCATGGCGATGTTATCGGGCAGGAAGAAACAAAAATGACTGGGAAAACTACAGGTCATTGCGAAACTATTGTACATACCTCAGCCGCCAAGACAAGACCCAATATGAATTGCATATATCCAACAAGTTTATGGAGAACCCAAAAAGCTTGTTCCACTTGTGAACCAAAGACGCGTGGTCAAACTAGGAATTCCATCCCTAGTCAGCGCACACGGCCTCACATCGACCGCCTTGGAAGCTGCAACTGTGCTGTTGCAACAATACGCTCCTATTTTTAACCCTACATATCCCGCGAAACTTACCCACTTTTCTTTTCCCTCGCGCGACGTGCAAGAGATGCCGGAAATAAAGTTCACCCCTGAGGCAGTTCATCGGAAGATTCTGTGTCTGCGACAGTACTCCTCGTCAGGACTTGACGGCATCCATCCCAAAATCCTGAAAGTAGCCGCAGCACATATATCTCCTTTACTGGCGACTTACTTTCAACGTTGTTTGGACTCGGCTACCATTCCACAAGCCTGGAAGGAGGGTGTTGTAAGCCCTATATTTAAAGGCGGCAGCCGGTCCGATCCTGCAAATTATCGCCCTATCGTGCTGTTATCAGTAATTTCTAAAGTCATGGAGAGCATTGTCTCTGACCGCATTGTCTCACATTTCGAAACGAATCGGATTTTAATCAAACAGCAACACGGTTTTCGGGCCAAACGTTCGTGCACCTCTAATTTGCTTCTCGCACGAGATGAATTGACGAAATCCGTCGACGAAGGCACTGGTGTCGATGCTATATTTTAGGATTTCTCCAAGGCATTCGACCGTGTGCATCACGACATCCTTCTCCTTAAACTCGCTTCCTACGGCGTTGGATCATCCCTGGTATCATGGATGAAATACTTCCTATACGATCGCTCTCTCTGTGTTCGTGTGCGCGACTGCTACTCAGCCCCCTTTCCAATCAAGTGTGGTTTGCCGCAAGGTTCGGTTCTTGGTCCAAGACTCTTCATTATCTTCATCAACGATATCGGACAAGACATTGAATCCCCGTTCCTCCTCTTTGCTGATGATGTCAAACTTTGGCGCTCTCTTAAATCGTCTGATGATTCCCGTGTCTTACAAGACGACTTAGATCGCCTACATTGTTGGTCCTCACGAAACTATCTTCCATTCAACGCATCCAAGTGCAGCGTTCTCCCCATCCGTCACTCAGCTTGTTTTACCTACCGTTTGGGGCAAACAACACTTCAACGCGTTCGGCAAGAAAAGGATCTTGGACTTATCATTCAGCAAGACCTTGGTTGCACAGAACAATGCGAACGTGCAGCAGCTGCAGCCAACCGCAACACCGGCCTACTTCGCCGCGCCCTCGGCAAGTTCGACCGGTTTCTCTTCCCGACTCTGTTGAACATTTACATCCGGCCACACTTGGAATACGCAGTGCAGGCTTGGCGGCCGTGGCTATGCAAGGACATGTCACTCCTCGAAAACGCCCAACGGCGTGCGACAAAGCTCGTCCGCGGTATGCGCCACTTGCCATACGAGGAGAGATTACGCCGTTTAAACACATACTCCGTTACGTACCGTCTTCTCCGTGGAGACATGATACTTACATACCGGATACTGAGCGACCCCTCCCATCCATGCAGCTCCCTACTCGTCCCATCCATCAGCACAAATCTCCGAGGACATGGACTTAAATTGCTACATCAGCAAAGTCGACTTGAATGTCGCCGCAGGTTTTTCTCGGTGCGAGTCTGCAGTCCATGGAATGCTCTTCCATGCAAGCTTTTTGAATCCGCTTCTTTCGGTTCTTTCAAAGGTCTCCTCGATTCCCACCTCCATGAAATCTCCCACTCCCAAGACACTAATACCCCCTCGTGGCAACGGTAAGTTCTCTTTCTGTGCCATTTGCATTTTCGTCACTACCCCTCTAACACTTCTCCAGTTTCATTGCTCTTCCAGATCCCAGTATCGGAAGTCCAAGCGCACGCAGTCTCAGCTGACCCTGTTCCGGAGGATGTGGTGGGTAGCGGTGTCCCGGGTTGACGCCCTTCCTGTCCAAATGCCACAAAAATCCATTGATGGTGCCGGCTAACGCGAATGTGGCCAGCTATAAGGCCTTGGAAACTCGAACATTTTACTATTTTTTTTCTTTTCGATCCACCGCACAATCCACCCTGCGGTTTTGTACAAGCTCCCCGCTTTTTATTCCGTAATAAACTACCTGTCTATTGATCGGTAGCGGATAAGCTGAGCGTTACGTTAATAAGAATTGTTATAAGTGTTGCTAATTAATGTAAGTGTATGAAATTATGTATAAATATAATTAATTATATTTATGCAAGAGAATACACTATGTCAACAACAGACTTACGAAATCCTTGTGTTGTCCACTCGGATTATTGCTAACAATGAATTTGACCCGTGTTATTTCTTCAGCGGGATAATTGCTCGTCGTAGATGGAACAAGCAGTGAATTACCGAAAAGAGAAGAAATATTCTAGGTCAGTAATCTGAAACAATTAATTAGTGGTTCGGTACCAGGCAAGTTATCGGACGTTCACGCTGTAGGAAGCGCAAGTGTGTTCAGTTGATTTAAACAAAACAACACACGGCATCATGATGGAAAACGTTTATGGAAATAAACTTACTTTTGGAATTATTAAGGAATTATATCAATTGGGAATAATTCCTACATAACTCCCCCCCCATAGAGCGGTGGCTGTTCAGCCATGCTTGACATCCATCTACGGTGTGTACCGACGGGGTCTTGCCACGGTATTGCTAGTGCGTGTGCGCGGGGTGTCCGTGTCGTCGGTTGTCACCGCTGTCCGTGAATGCAACGGGGTTCCCGTCATGGGTTGTGTTGCTGGTGTGGACGGGGTGAAATGCTCAAGTCCTCGCGCATCGGCTGCGTATCTAGAGTCGACAAAAAGGGAGACGAGGGAAAAGACACAAAGGGAACTGGCTGTGAAGGGATAGTCACAGTCGTAGAGGGTCCTCGATCTGTATTCGATTCCATGTACGCGGGCTTCAATCAATCGATGCTGACTGAATCCGGGCGGCCGTTGCGTTCAATGACGAAGTACTTAGCACTGCGGGAGATGACTTTGAATGGGCCGTCGTATGGTGCTTCAAGGGGCCGTTTTACACGTTTTACGCGCGTGAATACGTACGGGCACGACAGAAGATAATTGTCGACGTGACTTGTACGAGAAGTTGCACGGGTAGGCGGAGCACGTATTTCTCGCATGAAGGCTCGGAGCCGGGAGACATACGGAGCTGTTTCAATCGCAGTCAGGGGTGTGGAGTCCGTCAGCAGTTCGGCGGAGAGTCGCAGAGTAGTTCCGTAAACCATATCCGCTGATGTGCAACCGATGTCCTCTTTTGCGGTATTTCGGATGCGGAGCAGAACCAGTGGCAGTTTGTCAACCCAGGATGCGCTGGATTCGGTGGCGACGAGCGCAGCCTTCAATTGACGATGGAATCGTTCAACGAGGCCGTTCGCGGCTGGATGGTAAGTCGTCGTCCGAAAATGTTCGCATCCCAGTAGACGATTCAGTTCTGCGAAGAGGTGGGACGTGAACTGGGCTCCGCGGTCTGTTGTGATCTGGGACGGGACACCGTAATTCGCGATCCAACCAGAGACGAAGGTGCGAGCTACGGTTTCCGCAGATGTATCCACTAGTGGGCACGCTTGGGGCCAGCGTGTGAATCTATCGATGCACGTCAAAAGATGAGTGCACCCACGGGATGAGGGTAATGGTCCAACAAGATCAATATGTACGTGCCGAAAGCGTCCATCTGGAAGTGGGAATTTTCCAGGGATAGAGCGGGTATGGCGATGTACCTTACTACGTTGGCAGGCAAGACACTGTTGTGCCCAACAACGAATGTCGTTCCGCATGCCATGCCAAACATAGCGGTCTGTGATGAGTTTTGTGGTTGCGCGTTTGCTCGGGTGGGATATTCCGTGCAGGTGCTCGAAAATCCGTCGTCTGTAATCCTTTGGTACAAAGGGACGTGGATTTCCTGTCGATGTATCACAATGGATACGTATTCGACTGCCTGGCACTGGTAAGAGAGCAAACTGCAGGGAAGCTTCGGAAGTGATTTTTGAAAATTCCGGGTCGTCCTCTTGCAGGGCGGCGATTTCCTCTAAGTCAATCTTCGCGATCTGGGAAATAGATGCGCGTGATAAAGCATCTGCCTCGACGTTGCTGGGTCCCTCGATGTACCTGACGTCAGTGGTGAACTGCGCGAGGTAGTCCAAGTGGCGAGTTTCCCGAGGCGAGTAGCGGTCGGCGGCAGCGCTGAAGGCGTGAATCAAGGGCTTGTGGTCCGTGTAGATAGTGAATTGACGTCCTTCCTGGATGTGTCGAAAGTGCTTTACTGCGAGGTACATCGCAAGTAGTTCTCGGCTGAAGATAGAATACCTGGTTTGAGCCGGTTGCAGCTTTCGTGAAAAGAAGGAGAGTGGTGCGCACTCGTCGTCAATGACTTGTTGTAGAACGGCACCAACAGCAACTTGAGAAGCGTCTGTCTTGAGCACAAGCTTCACTCTGCTGTCCGTGGAGAGATGAGCCAGCGAAGTGAGCGTGCTGAGGGATGCTTTGACTGATTGAAACGCGGCGATAGCTTCCGTTGTCATGTTGAACTTCTTTGGATTTCCCCGCAAAAGATCAGTTAACGGTCTGCATTTGTCCGCGCATTTTGGTATGAATCTGCCGTAGAAGTTAATGAATCCAAGGAATCGACGTAGCTGGCGAAGAGACGTTGGAGTTGGGTAGTCTTCAATCGCCGATATTTTCTGCGGAATGGCAGTGATTCCACGAGAATCGATTGTGTGTCCAAGAATTTCTAGGGCTGGTCGGCCGAATTGGCATTTGGCCGGGTTGATTACGACGTTGTATTCCTGAAGACGTTGAAAAACCAGTCGAAGGTGATCCATATGCTGCTCGTGGCTTTCACTAGCGACAAGAATATCATCGATGTACGTGAAGGTGAATGGCAGACCTCGCATGACTTGATCGATGAAGCGCTGGAAAGTTTGAGCGGCGTTTCTGAGTCCAAACGGCATGCGAAGGAATTCGTAGAGACCGAAAGGTGTAGTGACAGCAGTCTTCGGAACGTCGACGTCTGCTACTGGGATTTGATGATAGGCGCGCACAAGGTCGATTTTGGAAAAAATCTTTTTGCCGCAGGCGCTCAGGGAGAAATCCTGGATGTGAGGTATGGGATACCTATCAGGCACTGTGAGCTTGTTGAGGCCTCTGTAGTCACCACATGGTCTCCAGTCGCCTGATTTTTTAAAACCATATGTAGAGGCGATGACCATGGGCTATTAGAGGGTCTAATTATCCCAAGTTGTAGCAGTTGCTCGAACTCCGCTTTGGCAGCGGTGAGCTTGTCAGGGGACAATCGTCGCGGTCTTGCGTTCGTCGACGGGCCGGTCGTGAGGATGTGGTGTGCGATCCCGTGTTGGATGTCTGGCGTGCAGCGCGATGGCTGGCTGATAGCCGGGTAGTCTTGAAGCAGCATTGCAAACTTGTCGTCCGGTAGAGCGAGTTTCAGTCCGATCGAATTGATCGATGTCGCTTTTCCTGTGACGCGTACTGCGGATTTGTTGTCCAACAGTTGTTTGCGCTGAACGTCGACTATTAGCCTGAACTCTGTTAAAAGGTCGGCTCCGATGATCGGCTGACGAACGTCGGCGACGATAAATGTCCATGGGAGATTTCTGCTCAAACCGAGGTTTGGCAGAAGGAGACGCTGGCCATACGTTTTGATGCGTGTGCCGTTAGCCGCTTGTAGATTGACGCCAGTTAGGTCCATGCGGGTGCTTGCACTATGAGGTGGGATGACACTCACCTCCGCTCCTGTGTCCATTAGGAAACGTAGACCTGTTGGAGAATCATCAATGTACAATAGGCAACTTACGGTGTGGCCAGCTGCAGCCGTCTCGATTACTGGCTGGCCTGCTCTTTTCCCGCTTCAGCTTGACTGGCGTTCCGGAAGGAACAGGGCTGCACACAGTGCCTGGCGTCAGCACCAAACTGTTTATGGTACTTGCAGAAACCTGTGTTGGCAGCCTGGTGCGAAGTGTTTGCGCGGTTGTTATGGGGACGACGTTTTTGCTGTTGAGGTTTACGCTGTTGATACGTCGTTTGTATTGACAGTGCAAGACGTTCGATTGCGTCCTCGATTCGAGCGAAACGTTGGTCCGTTGGGGTTTGTGGCGTTTCTTCGGTCACCGCATGTACTTGGGCGTTGCTTGTTTGACACTCATGTACCTTGTCGGCGGCGAGTGCCAATTTGTCCAATGATGCTTCGCTTTCTTGTATGGCTACAAATGACCTCGTGTGAGTAGGCAGGCACTTGATCCAAAAGTGCATTAGCACATCGTCACTGACATTGTTGCCACCTGCGAGCGTGCGCATATGCCGCAACAGTTGCGAAGGTTTTCGATCGCCCAACTCCGTTATCTGGAGAATTTGTTGCATGCGAGTTGCGTTGGACGTGCCGAAACGTTGTAGAATGGCAGCCTTCAGTTTGTCGTAGGGATGGTCTAACGGTTTTGGATCCAAGAGATCGATCACTTCGGATGCAACCTCCGTAGGAAGGTTGGCGGTGACCTTAGCGAACTTCATATCTTGTGATTTGATGCGATAGCTCTCGAACTGAGCTTCGACCAAAACAAACCACACTCTCGGGTTTCACATCCCGAAAGGTGGCAATCTGACGTTAGAGTTAATAGCGGCTTCGTCGCCGGACGACATAATGAATATAAAATGAAGGGAAAAAAAATTTGAAAAACGGGCTCACCAGTTTGTAGCGGATAAGCAGAGCGTTACGTTAATAAGAATCGGTATAAGTGTTGCTAGTTAATGTAAGTGTATGAAATTATGTATAAATATATATAATTATATTTATGCAAGAGAATACACTATGTAACAACAGACTTACGAAATCCTTGTGTTGTCCACTCGGATTATTGCTAACAATGAATTTGACCCGTGTTATTTCTTCAGCGGGATAATTGCTCGTCTTAGATGGGACAAACGGTGAATTACCGAAAAGGGAAGAAATATTCTAGATCAGTAATCTGAAACAATTAATTAGTGGTTCGAAACCAGGCAAGTTATCAGACGTTCACGCTGTAGAAAGCGCAAGTGTGTGTTCAGTTGATTTAAACAGAACGACACACGGCATCATGATGGAAAACGTTTATGGATATAAACTTACTTTTGGAATTATTAAGGAATTATATCAATTGGGAATAATTCCTACAGATCTATCGAACGGGAAATTCAAAATATTTTATTTGACCTTGGCAAAATTCAGTTCTGTTGGCACAGCACTGTAAATAGCCGATAAGCCAATCGAGCGTCCAGAATTTCTGTCGGTGGAAGGCTTTGAAGGCGCGCCCACTACTGCCAAAGTTTGTTCATTGTTCTTTGGTATCCTCGTCGTATGTGATGATACGTCAGGTGTTTTCCAGGCCGTCCTTCGGTCCAAGTATTTGTAGCTGCGACTGGTAAACACGGAAAGGGTATCTCTTCACCAAGCTGGTGAGAGGTTAGCTATGGAAAATTGGTGCGTACATTTAGAACGAGGCATTAAATAATTGGATTTTTTAAATCGTGGTAAAGACCGTATAAATTTAAAATGAACAATGCCAATTCTGTCGACAGGCGACATGCATATTCATGGAAAAAAGTCTCGGAAAAGCTCATGCCATAAGGCATCCAAACCACTTTGAATGCACCTACTGATATGCAAGTGATTAGTTCCTCATGCAGCTTATTCCAGAAGCTTACCACTCTTTCACTGAAAAAGTAACGCCTAGGATTCAGACGATTGTGATTTTTCGCGACCTTCACTGTATGTCCTCTAGTTGAAGAGTTGATCTCGAGAGACAGGTTTTGATAACCCTCGTCGTCTTAGCCTTTCGGGATTTTGAAGTTTTCTATTAGGTCACCTCGTAGACGCCGATGCTGAAGGGAGAAGAGACTTGATGAACTCAGACGTTCCTCGTAGAGTTTCCCAAACATACCTTCAACCATTTTGGTAGCCAGACATTGGACTCTTTAGTAGTATGTCTTTTTGGAATAAGGGGCTCCTGACTTGCACGCAGTATTCTAAATGCGGACTGACAATCGCCTTATATAAGGTAAACACTTCCACTATGCGTGATGCGAGTTATTATGTGGCAACGACTGACTTATGGAGAAATTGAATACGGAAAAAGTGATCACCTAGCAGTGTAGCGCGTTCTTCATCTGAGAAAACTAAGTTATTGTCACTGTTTTCTGGTGCGGGGAGTTGATTTTCAGAGCGAAAACGATTATTTATGTAACCGTTTTGGTGCTGTGCTTGCTGTTTTAATGAGATTAGACTCATAGGTATTACGTTTTTCAGTTTTAAAGAATTGCACCGGTTTCGTTTCTATTCTATTTTCTCTCATATCTGTTTAGGCCTGGGCAACCTGACAGTAATATCGCCCACGTGCATTCTTTGACTGCGGCACTTTGCATGGATCAGACGTGTGCTTTCATACCTTACCATACTTTGCCTGGATCGGGCTTGTGCTTTATAATGTTCATGATCAGTTTTGTATTAAGTTTTCCTGAATGTATCCCATAAGCTATTTCTGAATTTCAATAGATTGGACAATTCCCTACTAAATCGTGGTAGTTTGCGTACAAATGCTTTCTGATTGAATACTGGTACATGCTTCTCGTACAGCGATATGATAGGTTTTTCAAGACTGTCCTAGCACACGTCTACCGACTAGTGTACAGAAAGCGACTAATCCGTTGAAGATGCTGCCGTCTTCCAGCATTCAAAGTTTGTTTTCCATATGTAACGCTTTGATATGGAGCATCTGAGTCCAGATATATTTAAACTGGCCATTACCGTGCAGTGTCCACTTGTACCAATCGGTTCAGCGATGCATACTGTGTCTAATTGATTTTCGATGCTGATGAACAAGAGATCATGGCAAGATGGCGTTTGACCTGGTTGACGCCTGTTGATAAAGACGCTTTTTATCATAACCTCACAACAGTCCTCAAAAACGTACCGCTATAAACTGTAGTGGTATTCAGTGATTTCAATGCCAGAGTTGGCGCAGATTACGAGTCTTGGTAAAACTGTGTTGGATGGTTCGGAGTATGGATGGTATGGTATGAAAGCACAAGCCTGATCCAGGCAAAGTGCCGCACAGTCAGAGAATGTACGTGGGCTGAGATACTGTCAGGTAGCCCAGGCCTAGACAGATATGAGGGGAGAATAGAAATGGTAGCGCGACTCCAGCCTGTTTCACCATGCAGCTTACTACCTCTGGCCAATCAATTTAGCACGATGTTAGCCGCACAGCACAGAAGGCTGCAACAATTGCCATCCGTGGTTCGGAGTAGGTAAAACCAACGAAAATGGACTGTCTTTTAGAACTATGCATATATTTCAGTCCTTTTGCCAGTAACACATTCTTTAAAAAAACCACAGTATTAATTCTCTTGGAAACATCCTCGCTCTAAGCATTAGTATAAGCTTAATCTTATTTTTTGGCGTACTAATATAGAAAGCGTACTCCTCACCAGATCATATGTAAGCGCAGACTGCGACTGACCATTCGCTGGTTTGTGTAAAACTGAAGTTTACCCACTCGATATTTCACCGCACCAAATTGTCTGCTAAACCAAGGATAGACGTCACTCGCACGTGCCAACCTAGTCTAGCTGCGCGATTTGTAAAGGCTTCACAGCCAAGTTCAACAAGACAGCCCTACTCGAATCGGCTTCAGAAAACTGGAAATCGCTAAACGGCTGCATATGCCGAGTCGCACTTTCCACTTATGGTCAGAAGAAAGCTCGAACGAGCGACTGGTTCGAAGCAAATTCTGCTGAGTCGGATGAGAAACGGTCAGCATTCTTGAAGTTTAAAGGTATGCCAACAGATGAAAACTTACGAGTTCTAAGAACAGCTAGAGATAAGGTCCAACAGAATGCATGACGATGTGCAAATGACTATTGGACTGAAATTAACCTCAGTGTGCAAAAAGCGGCGGATACTGGGGATTTTCACGTTATGTATGATGGAATCAAGAGAGCCATTGGCCCAAACAAACTTAAAACGGATCCCATTAAGTCTGTATCTAATAGCCCGATTGTCGACCAAACTCAGCAGGTGGAAAGATTGGTAGAGCACTTCTCCTCTTTCTATTCTTGGGACAGTACGAGTTTAAGGCATGTACTTGAAATATTGAGCGGTTACCAACCATTGAACATCTAGATTCTACCCCTACTCTCGATGAGCTCAATAGGGCAATCGACCGCTTAGCGAATTGGAAGGCCCCTGGTGACGACGGAATTCCACCTTAGCTCATCAAATGCTGTAAAACAGCGTTACTGCAGCCTCTTCACCATTTGTTTATTTGGTGCTGGCGGGAGGAGTGTGTCCCACAAGAGATGCGAGATACGGAGTTCATCACGCTATTTGAGAATAAGGGTGATAGAGGCGACTGCAACAAATACAGAGGAATCTCCCTTCTGAATGTTGTAGGCAGATTGTTTGCTGAAGTCATGCAACGTTCAGCTGATAGAGTTCACTCCGAATCTCAATGGTGCTTCTGCAAGGGAAGATCATTATTATCTTATCCTACATTATCTTCTCCATGAGACAACTTCGAGAAAAGTTTCGGGAACAGCGTATGCCACTAAACGCTTTTTTCAATGAGTTAACGAAGGCATTCGACTACGTCAGCAGTAAGCGTCTTTTCAAAGTGCTTGATCTGATAGGCTGGCCCCCAAGACTGCTCAAACTAGTTATTTTGTTCCACTCTAGCATAAATGGCTCGGTCTATTTTAACGGTTTCAGTTCGGAAGCCTTTGAAATTCCGCCAGGCGGTCAAAAACAAGGGTTTTTTCCCTTCGTTTCCCACGATAACACCTTCGGCATTTTCTTCTTCTCTGCTTCCTGAAGCACGCCTATGACGTCACATGAGGAGCATTTACCTACGCATAGCAAGTGTAATAGCAAGCTTTTTCAAACCTGAACCGGTTGAGAGCATAAACCAAAGTATGGGATTTTCTAATCCGTGACCTGGTGTTTGCGAACGATGCAGACATTATTGCTCACTCCCAAGAGAACCTCCAGTCACCAATGGACTGTTTTTCGTCGGCATGCAAAGACTTTGGGCTAACAATCCGCATGAGCCGGGCCAAAGTCCTTGGTTAAAAGATTGCATCATCTCCGATAATCACTCTTGAAAACTGTCAACTTAAACCAGTATATCATTTCACATATATTAGTTCAACCATTGCGGATAACCTCTAGATAGACACGGAGATTGATAAGCGGATTGGCAGAGCAGCTGTCGTAATGTCCCGATAAAACTCTCGTGTTTGGGGTAACCTTAAGATGACTGTAAAAACAAAGTACAGCGCGTGTGTACTAAATGCTTTACTGTATGACAGTGAAACCTGGACCACCCACACAAGACACGAACGGATGTATGTATGTATGATATCACAAGCCTGGATCCGGGCAAAGTGCCGTACAGTCAGAGACTGCACGTGGTCTAAGATACTATCAGATTGCCCAGGCCTAGACAGATATGAAAAAGAAAAAAGCACAGGAAATGGTAGTGAGACTCCAGCCTGTTTCAGCATGCAGCTCACTACCTCTGGCCAATCGAACGGAAGCTGAATGCTTTCCATCTACCAAGCATCCGTCTTATCTTGAACATATCGTGGATGGAGAATGTGACTAATGCTGAAGTGTTTTCAAATGCTGGTCTACAGAGCATGCTCACCCTACTACGCCAGCGCCGCCTGCGGTGGCTTGGCCACGTCTGCAGAATAAAAAATGGTCGTATTCCTAAAGATCTGTATGGTGAGTTGTAATCAGGAAGTCAAACATTGGGCAGACCGTACTTGCGGTACAAAGACGTTTGCAAAAGAGATGTGAAAGCATTGACCCCGCGAGTTTGGAAGAATTTGCCCTTTACCGCTCACATTGGATGCATTGTTTAAAGCGTCGCCCGCAAGCTGGGAGTAACAAATACAGCTCTTGTTGAACACGGTTCACGCCGCCGACATGCAACTGACGCCGATGGAGACGCTGTGGGAGAGGTTGTTCCTCATTCGAAAAGCTTCGGAACATGAAAAAAATCATGCGATTGTGATGTACATCCATGATCGGCAACGACCGAAGGAGACCAACAACAAATATATTCGGATCAGCAACGCCGTACAATGGTGAATAAGTCTGCAGCTTCGAAAAATTTAGCCTGTTGAATAACAAAACGCAGATCCGTTGATCGCATTTCTAGCACACGAAGCCGTACAGTTTTTGAATGCATACCAGAAATGAAAGTAACTTGGACAACAACTGTTCTGCAATGACTTCTTAAAAGTTACACTACTTGGCCAGTGTATTAAGCTTTCGAACGAATTGACCGATTTTCTGATCTGGTTGTTGTTTACACGAAAACAAGCTGTAACGTATATCGTTCTGTCGGTTTGTGTTGTACTGTCTTTTACATTATAAACCCGTAACCATATATATAAGCATCACTTTCCTTTTATAGCCGTATACTGCATCAACAAGTTGTTTAAAACCCAAATCTCGTATCTTCTTACTCTCTACTCGTTGCACGGATGTGCAATCGTGCAGCATTTCTGTGCTGTGCGGCTACCATCGTGCTAAATTGATTGACCAATGGTAGTGAGCTGCGTGCTGAAACACGCTGGAGTCTCACTACCATTTCTATTTCCCCCTCATATCTATCTTGGCCTGGGCAACCTGACAGTATCTTAGACCACGTGCAGTCTCTGACTGTGCGGCTCTTTGCCTGGATCAGGCTTGTGCTTTCATACCATACCATATACTCGTTGGGTTCTCTATAATCTATACACTACATTGTGACGAGCAAATACCTAATTCGATGGTTTCAGATATGTTTTCTGCAAAACTAGAATGACAGTGACACCGTCTGATATTAGAATACACACGTTCGGTGAAACATAGTTGATGAATGTGTTTATAATGTCGAGTCTCAATTCATGAATTGAGGCCAGGAAGTTAGAGAATGTGCGGTACCGATTGGTCTAATGACGTAAGATTTCTGGTGTGTTCGGGCCAGTGTCGAGTCGAGCTGGTCTGATGATATTGATAACAAGTCTGATTAATTGTGGTGAGCTCAGGCGATTAGTAAGAAGACAAAGGCATTGAATGAAGGCTTTATCAAAGGCCATGTACGAGCGTATGTAGGGTCGAGGACGAGTTTCGTGGGCGCTGAGTCTTTCTTTTGTAGGACGCGGCCAAACTACTGTAGTCTGCGCTGTTATATACAAAGGACGTTTGAACAAAAAACGCGATTCGGTTATCAATTGACATGACCGTTTCTCTTCCCACACTTGCTACACTGTCTAAATATTGAGCATGCTTGCTTGACATTAGTTTCTCTTCACTCAGTGTCACGCCCGTACCTTCTCGTTTTATATAATCCCCTCTGTTTCACTGTCATATTTCGTTTGAAACCAATCATTATTTGTTTTTGTTTTCTCATAGGTCAATGGAAAATCTTAGTTTCCATTCGGTACTTTCATGCGGTTGTCATTTATCCTTCCGTACGCCAAATCCCGAGTCGCTGATATCCGTTCTCTCTCATTATCCAAAACCACTGTCACTCCCTGGAGTTGCACCGATGCCTCACACTCCTTGGGTTGAAGTCAAATTACAACGCCCCTACAAACTAACTAGATTTTTTTCACTTTTTATATTCAGTACGCTTTTCGGCTGGTCAATTAATCGCTGGTTTAAGGTGAGGAAACCTTTATTTTTGCTAACCTCTTTTCTCTCTTCTTTTCTAAATGATTAAATCCATGAAATTTTACGCCAGAAGTAAGGTAAACTGTCGTTCGTTCCCATGACATTCACTTTACCCTCGATACTTTCCGATTGTCCGTGCTTAACTAAACTATAACTTACGAAATCGATCCTGAGATTAAAACTACAATTGTTTTCCGGTTAAAGCTGATTACTGGAATCAGTCATCGTAGCGAAAACGTGGCTCTTTCTATTTCTTTTGTCATATCTGTCTAGGCTTGGGCAACCTGACAGTATCTCAGCCCACGTGCAGTGTCTGACTGCGCGACACTTTGCCTGGATCAGGCTTGTGTCGTCATATCACACACACCATTTACCACTCAGTGTCCCATCATTTTAGTGAAATCTCGGATGCAGGTAATCTGATCCTCGTTATATATGAGCGTCCTCGATTATTTCATTATCTTCAATCGGAGAGAATAGTTTCACTAATTCGAGTATGCGGATGAAATCTCGCAGAGCTGACTGTTTCCTTGATCGTGGGTTGTAATATCGTTTGGTTGTTTAGACCCATACTGAACATAGTGTCAGCGATATGAATCTGGCACGTTACCGAAAGCTGTTCATATTAACATCTGTAGCCAGCTTCTCATCGTGGTACTTAAAGCAAGGCACAGTTTCAGTCGATTATACGATAGGGTAATTGTGATGCTTTCTTAGTGCAGATTTTCTCTTGTGGCGCGTGTAAAATCGTATAAAATCTTTGAGTGAGACAACATTGACTATCGGTTTAATGCTGTTCCTGATGATAAAGAGAAAGAGGTGGAAGATTAGTACAGTCTGGTCATCTGTACCTTGGCTGTGATCTCGTATCATGAGACTGCACGGTGTATTCAGTTGCGGCTCATTGCCGTTGGCTGTGAATTCAGGGCGCTGTTGCCTGTCTACGACAAAGTCTCTGCACACATCTATGCATACTTTATCATTTTAGTTCATAGGGCGGCTTTATTGATATACCGTAATTTCTGAGGCAATATAAAGTTTCGTGGGACTATCGTGTAAACAATATCCCTATCACTGCTTGACGCTTATCCGGGTGCACTTTTCCCGACTTTTGCACACCAAAATGATTCACCGTGTAAAGACCATTTGTGGGATTCAATGCACGGATGTGCAATCCTGCAGTACTTCTGTGCTGTGTGGCTAACACCGTGCTAAATTGATTGGCCGCCGGTAGTGAGCTGCATGCGAATACACGCTGGAGTCTCACTACCATTTTTATTTCTTTTGTCATATCTGTCTAGGCTGACAGTATCTCAGCCCACGTGCAGTCTCTGACTGTACGGCACTTTACCTGGATCAGGCTTGTGCTTTAATACAATAATAAATAAATAATACGTCGAGACTACTTTGCGCTTGAACCTCTAGGCCATGAACATACTATGTTGCACTATGAGTGCTCACAGAACATTATCTTACTGTTTGCACCCGATGATGGCAAACACCCTGAATCCGGTCGTGAAGTGCAAGTGTAAGAGATGTGACCAACACATTACATCTATTACCGTAAATCGTTTTGTCCAATCCATATTAGTTACGTTCACTAGTGTGTACATGCTATTATCTCATTCATTTATCGTGTCTATTCATTATGTATCTTTGTCTTATATTCGTTTCTTTCATTTTACAGTCAACTGTTTTTTCGTGTTGCGTTGTTTGCGTCCTTTGGTTTTTTGTACTCTCGCGCCTGTGCCAAACCGTTTTAGAAGGTAGGTCATCACTTTTACGTATACCACGTTGAGCTATTTGATAAACTTTCAATCCAGCGCTAGAACCACCTGGCGATTGTTCATTCTCTTGTACAAATTCCAGTATTTTCTATATCAAATTGTTATTTCGTAATCTGTTCCCCCTCTGTCATCGGCGATTGCAGTTCCAGAAGTCCGTTTTTCATCTCAATGTGAATGGCTCCTAGCGTTTAACAATTGCACTAAACCGTCTCGATACTGTCGTTTAGACACTCCGTGTTCAACGTCTGTGTTTTCATGTTCCTGGCCTGCACTTTGCTACCCGTGCCAAGGACCTTGACATGCTGACCTCAATGACATATTGTGTTCGGTTGCTTCAATGTAGCTTCATTTACACGGACGCATTTTTGTATGAGGTTTGCATCGAAATAGTCTTGTAATTTAATCCACATCTTGCTGTATTTTTGACGCAGTATATAAATCCAAATACCTGGCGTCTATCTACATTTGAATAATCTTTTTGTTCGATTCGATGTCGCCAATCCACATCTTGCAGTATTTTTGATGAATAAATAATTACGAATATCTTGAGTAAGGTGGTAATGATCCATATGCTCTTGTTATTGCCGTCCTCAAGAGAATCAATCTTTGCATTAGAGCTGCTTGCTATTTCTGCATTTACAAGATTTTGACTTATTTCAAACGTACTCGATCATGGAAATGTTTAATAATGCCCGAAGTCTGTCGAATAATAATCCAGAATATCTCCGCACTTGGATCAAATCAAGTACAATGTTGCATTGTAATTTGCATTGAGAAAACAGAGGTAGTGCCCAGTACAGATTGATCAAGTGGATATGATTATGCCTTGATTGAAAGCATTCCTCTTGAGTGCGATAGAATCATAAAGATTAAAGGGGTGGTAATGATTTGATCACAAAGGACGGTGTGTTTATCACGTGAGCGTTTAACCTCAAGACACAGGGGTTCCTAGAAATGCTCGAAAGATATTAGACGCTTAGCTGCCCCTTCCCATTAGGTAGCATGTATGCAGTCTTTGGCTGTACGTTGCCTGTATCAGGCTTGTGATTTCATGCATACACGCAAAGTGCCGCACAATCATAGGCTGCACGTGGGCTACGATACTGTTGGGTTGCCCTGTCCTTGGCAGACATGACACTGGAAAACAGAACTAGAAATGGCAGTGAGACTCCATGGTGTTTCTGTTTAGTACGGGTGGCAAATCCATTAAGTAATAAACAAAGTTATACTTGTATGCCACTGTTATATATGGTTCGTACAACGAACCACGATGTTCAGACACAGAATCACAAAGTCATTCTGGGTCAAGCACTCAAGGCGCTAATGGATGACCTATGTAATGTGTTGCTTACATCCCCATCCCTTACACACCACTACCGGTTTCTGGCTGTTTGCCGTCGTCATGTGGAGACAGTAAGATCAGGTTCACTGAGCCTTGAAACAGTGGTAAAGTGGTAAACTAAGTTATACTTGTATGCCACTGTTATATAGGGTTCGTACGACGAACCACGATGTTCAGACAGAATCACAAATTGATTCTTGGTCTCCACCTGACGACGGCAAACAGCCCGAAACCGGTAGTGGTGTGTAAGGAATGGGGATGTGAGCAACATATTACTTTGGCTATTAAGTAGGAGTTATTTGTCGCGGCGGACGCTTGAGGCTTCGCATTGTTTCAGCTGTACTGAATGATTCAACTCCTAACCCCATCCTCCTTCACAGAAACAATTCTTGTCGCCGCTGGTCTCGGCATTCAGACGAGCCATCGATTTCTCGTCGGAGGTCATTCTACAACCACATTTATTCCATTCAATCGAGTCGCTGGTATCCTATTAACCGAACGAATCACTCCAACCTCGGTGGTGCCCTTTTTGGCCGTTCGGCTTCAGCCCGATTCCCTGGATGCCTCGCAGCAAGAGACGCTTTGTCCCATTCTGCCCGGACTTCTGTCCGCGGATAAGCGTGGATTCGCCAGTCCTTTGTGTCTACCCTTGCCCACCTTAGTTTTCCTGTATCGGCTGATTCATTTTATGTCTTGTTCACAAACGTGTTAGCTATTTTTATGATTTTTTAGATTGTCTTTTAAATAAAATTTGTTTTTTTTGTAATTTGGCTCTGCTTGCGTCACGGGCTTTGTACTGAGCTAGGTCGTCAAACGTTTTTTTTACAAATAGCTGGATAATTTGAATAGTGTTTGGCGCGGGCTACAGGTTTCATTCTATAGTGTACGTACTTATTAAATGTCCAATTGTATGATCACATTAATTTGACCCTTCCTTGCAGTGCATGAATGAATGCTGGGCGATTCAATTTACGTAAAAATACTCTCGGGAATTAAAAACCCGTATTGGCATACATTTCCATCTCACACAAACCATGACCGCTTTCCTGGTGTTTGCACTCATCAGCTAGGGACGTATAATCACAAATCGCATACCTTTGAAGCTGATCTACAAAACGTGACCGCCCTAATACAACACCGTTGCCTTAGCCATGTGTGGTATGCCTATCGATTAAATACGGTCGTGTTCCCATGGATGTACTCTATCGATTTGATGTTCGTTTAGGAGCTGATGAAATCGCTTGGCATACGTTTGACTTTTGCATCACTTCATACGCGGACAGCTCTTCGTAGGGTGTGAAAGTTAGCTCTTTGAGCGCAATGAAATTGCACATTGACATGTCATCGATGCCAGTAGAGTTTTGCCGCAAGGTTCCGTGCTTGCTCTCCAGTACTTTTCCTGTTTACATGATCGACCAACCGCAGATGCTGTCGTGCTAGTTGGTTCACTTTGCAGAGGATAATAAAATTTGACGCAGCTGGTATCCACTACGGACTGTTTACCATTTTGAAGGGATTTGGATGCTCCTTACGAATCGTTGGTGAGGAATAAACTGCCATTCAACTTTCAAAAACACGGTGCTGCAAATTGTCAAGCCCTTCCAATTCACAGACATTTGAGCTGGAAAATGTCGGAGTCTAAAGAAAACAATGCATTGTGAGGTCCTTTACAAGCGTGCTTCTGGGTATGCTGCGATGGATCCTTCAGAACCTTCTGGGCTAGAACTTCGTTTACAATTATGAAAACCGTAATCGAAACAATGGAATGAGCATCAAACTTAGACTCCCTGTCTCAAACAGGGAATATTCTACTGCTTGATAAAATATATCATCGTGAAACCAAACTCGCAAGTGGTTTCCAGAAACTAAACTATAAGGAACGATTTAATGAAGCATTCGGAGTGATGTGATACTTACGTACAAAAATATTAAATACCAACACATCATCTTTTAAAACGTTTATTGGAATACCTTGAGTCGCGAGGCATTCATTCGAAATGAAGACATATTTTTGCAAAACGATTTAACTGCATCTGTCTATTAACTCACGTCGAATATTCAAGTCGATTGTATGTGGCCTTACATGATTATGAATCATTTCATCATCGTGAACGAATATTTTAAATGCCATGGTAACTGTGACGCTATTTTTGTAATCATATTTTAGAATTTTGCTTCATTTTGTTCACACCTATGTTTAAACGATTCCGCGAATTTCATGTTATTTGTATTGCTAATTTCCTAACACCCAGGAAGCAGTAGCCCTCATGAGACAGCCCACAGTAAAGGGTCATTCTCTAACAGATGCATGAACCTTGGTTAATCATATCTGTCACGCCCACTGGTTAAAAGAAAAAATAGTGGAGTCTTTTCAAGCAATTTAGACACAACGATAATCAAGTTATGGATAGTGCACGTGATGAAGAAGAACAATTGTTAACACATTAATTATTCCTAATTATATGTCCTTACAAAATAGACCGCCACCGGTGGTGCGGAAATCATTAGAATAATAATTAGAAGTATTTTTTCCATATAGGCAGAGCGATATAGCTCCTCTGAGAACGTGACCTTGGGGTCACCAGTTCATGGATCGATACATTCAAAATAGTTATATCGACAAAAGCTGGTATGAAATGAAATTACTACTAGAAAGCAACAGGTGAATCCATGGAGGCTTCAGGACAAAACAAATAGGATCAAAAGCTGATGGAGTTCTGGGAAATGGTGATTGATGTATGTTCGGGAAATCTGCTCGGTGGACTTTCTTTTTTGTGAACCGTGTCACATCAACAAGGCTTCCAACGATCGCCGACACACACTGCATCTGCTCACACGATTCAGAACGCCAGCTTCTGAGCTAAATGACGTTCCGACCGGCTTGACGAATTGTGCGTGTTGTGGGATTGTCGCCAGCCAGTAGGAACGACCATCTTGCCAATGAAAACAGTTTCCATCATGGTTGTTGCATTCGATGAATGGAAGTGCACGGAAATGCTGTAGGCAGCTTCCGGGAGATTCAAGCGGTTGGACACCTCCAGCCGACGATGCACTGATCATCTGAGCGGGGTAAGGTTAGTTTAAACATGTTGCGCGCATGATACCACAATGTTTTTTTTATTCATGTTTAACGTACCATGGGAAAACTGAATCCATTCCACACATTTTCCCAACCATCTGGACAGCCTGAACCCACGTCCGGTCTTTGCGAATGGAACGCCATCAGGTCGGTTCTCGATTGGCATACAGTGCATCTGTAGGCCGGATCAAACGTTATCATTATATCACGTGAAACAAGAACTACGATTTCATCATTTATGATATGGCACAGTTTCGAGTCGGCGAGTACAGCTTGGATTTGAGTCCATCTAATTTAGTGTCCGCTTTATGCTCCTCACGATAGACAGTCAGCGCATATCCGTACGTTTCGTAACCCGATGGAGCAATTACAGAATGTTTCCGAGAAGAACGGAAAATCAAAGTTCACACGCTACTTCAGCAAGTTCTTAGGTAACGAGATTCCATGCTACTCCATTTTCGGAAATCCTTCCAAAAATGTATCTGTAGTCTCAGTTATTATTTTCATTTTTATATCTGTCTAGTCCTGCATAACCTGGAAATTTTAGACCAAGTGTATTCTAAAAATGTGCAGCAATTTGCCGATCTCCAGGTTTGTGCTTTGTACAGTATCATGTTCTGTATTTCAACGTCTATCCCACTTCGGCATTGTGGTTAATCCTGATAAATGTTTGTTTAGAGTGAGTTCTCTCGAAATTCTTGCACACCAATTTGATAGTTCCGATATAAAACCGCTACCTCAGTTGTTCAAGATTATTCATGTCCTAACTCTATCCGCCAAGCCTAACGTTTCTTGGGTTTGGTGAACTATTATAGACGCTTTATTCCACAATGTGCTATGATTTCACAACCATTGACTGACCTGTTACGTGGGAAAGAACGTGAAATTAAAGTGACTGACGAAGGCATCAAATCATTCGAGCAACTTAAATCTGCCGTAAACAAAGTTACTTCACTGACTTACCTATCAACGAACCGCAATGCTTGGTTGTCTCTCGCCACAGACGCATCACAAGAAGCAATCGCTGCATTCCTTCAACGAGAAGTAGACATTATCACCAAGCCACTAGCTTTCTTCGTCGTCTTCAACCAGTTCAAACTCGATACAGTACATTCGGTCGTGAGTTACTGGCTATCATTTAGGCGACACGACATTTGCTTGAACGCCGTGATTTCACAATGTGCACCAATAACAAACCCCTAACTTTTGCTCTTGCTGTGACTGGATCCATATTCGTCATGAGAAATACGTCACTTGGATTATATCTCACAATTTACCAGCGACATTCGCTATCTATTTGAATCGCCTAACACAGACGCTGACGCATTTTCCCGCATGCAGATACATACAGTCAACCAACCTCTATTCGATCTCAAGCAGTTAGCACTTGCTCAACAGAAGGATCATAAACTTCAACAGTATCGACTTTCTAGTTCAAACCGTATCAAACAACTTTTTCTTTAGGATTCATATTTGATCATACTTTGTGATTTCTCAACCACTAAACCACGTCCCATTATTTCCCAATCACTCAGACGATAAGTATTTGACAAACTACATGGTTTATCCCACCCAGGTGTTCCAGCCACTCGCAAATTGATCAATGACCGTTTTGTTTGGCCAAACAAAGTTCAGTGCCATACAATCAGCGCCCTGGATCTTTCCCGCAAGCGCACGAACGTTTCCAACACGTGCACATCGGCTTAGTTGGCCCTCTTGCTGTATCCAGCGGTTTCAAATATGTTCTCACTTGCATTGACCGTTTCACCCGCTAGCCAATTGCTGTTCCCATTAGCGACATCACAATGGAAACTGTCGCAAAGCGTTCCTGCAAAACTGGATCTTGTCCCATCTACCATAACCACTGATACCGGCCGAAATTTCAATCCCTGAATTACGTGTTCTTCCAACTCGGTCACCCTCTCATCCTGTCTATGTCCCAAGTGATTTGAAAACATGTGCTTTCGTTTTTCTCAGAAGCAACCAAGTTCACAAAACCCTCCAACCCCCGTACACTAGAACATTCAACGTGATTTCCAGACAACCAAAATATTTTGTCATCGAAAAAATGGTGTGCACGATACAGTTAGCACTGACAGTTTAAAAGCTGCCTTTGTCGAATCTGCTCTTCCATCTCCAAACCTGTATTTCTCTCAAATTCCAATGACGCTAAATATCGTGTTTCCACTATGCCCACTAATGTTTTTCTACAGTCACCTCAAACGACTAAACCCTCAGAACAATCGCCATCAGCCTCTGTCAATTCCCCTTCATTGCGACAAAACCGCTTAGGTCGTAGTGTCAAATGGCCGAAAAAGCTGACGACTATTGTAACAGTTGACCCATTCTATAGTCATGCTTGAAACGTCCCGGTCACTATTCATACACACGTTCTAACCGAAATGTCCACTGAACTGGAAACACTCTCTCACTACTTCGGGTGACATCGAGCGCCATTTTTATCTTCCGACGCTCTAGGGGGAGTCCTGTAGTGATTTGTAGAGTATCATGTTTTGTATTATCTTAGACATTATCGTTTAATTTCGATTACCGATTGCGCTATATTGAAATATCAATTTTCTATCGTTTTCACTGACATTTCATTGATTTTCTGTTCTTTAACCCAGTTAACATTATTCATATGTTAAATGCCGTTTGTACATAATCAACACACACACAATAATAACAATATACTCCTGTTTACAAGGTTTTCGTTCTTCTCTGGTTGTTGTATGTGGATATAACAGGAACACACGCAGTCTAACGATTCATTCTTCACTATCCATTACAGCGTTCATACATATACTGCCCAATTCCAAAGACCAGTGTCTTCTAATCATTAGAGCTGGCCGTTTACCAGAATAGCCCAAATTGTCGTCTCTTATTCCATCTAATAATGATATATTGTGATTTATTTATTTGGCAAGAGTTTCCATAGTTATTTTTGCGTCATATCCTCGTCTTTGTTCTCATGCTCTGATTTCCTTTATTTTGCCTGTTAACGCTACACACACTACTTTAGAATTCAGTTTGTCGTCTTTGATAAGCATTTTTATATAGGATTTATTCTTAATGGCAATTAAACAATCAAAAACCCATGCGTGCGTTCAGACTAGTGCATGAAACGTTTGTTCGAAAGGCCCATGCGAAACATTGCTCACCTGGAAATATACGGCTGGATTCGAACAACATTTTGAGGCTCCATCATGTATTGTTCCAGCGTCGAGAGCCAATAAGACCGTCCGTTCCGCATGTTTGAGTGGCAGCTACCGGTTACTTTTGCGAAACACGTGCTGAATGGCATGATGTTGAACTTTCGCATACACGACCCCGGTGATCCTACAATTAATCGTTATTATTAGCTACTGTGATTATGTAAGTAGGCTCTACAGCTGAAAATATTGAATACTAGATTCGATGCAGAATCGCAGGGTTTTAATATGGGCTGCAGTCTTCCACCGTATTGCTATCACTTTCAGCTTTAATTTTCAGCTCTGGAAAAAACACCTCGCATTTTTTTTACTTACGACTTAAAACTACCCGAATGAGATGGTTATGGATTGCATTGCTGGTTATCTTGGACACTTCAAACACTAATAATTTTACAGGCAAAGACTTCGTAAGAATTCAACATCAAATTTTTGGCAGTATTAAATGCGTAAAGCAAGTAATGAACTTTCTTTTTCTATCCTACTTTCCGTTTGTATTGTACCAAATATCCTACTCGATACCTTAAGTTTTGAAATAAGCGTGTATACAATTGCCAGAAGTTCTTTGCGCTTTATAATTTGTTACTAGTTTATCGCAAGATCAATTTCGTCATACTTCGAACGTACACTTACCAAGATCCATGGTAACAGAATCGTCGTCTCCTTGTAACGAAGCTAAGCTAAATCCCGTGTACAATGGGACTGTATATATTGGGCAAACTGGTGGCTCTGAGCCTTGTGAATGAATTGTGAACAAGTGTCCTGCGTCACCCAAGCCAATGGTGCCGTTTTTCCCGGGAGGACCTGGGAATCCTTTTTCTCCCGTAAAGCCTTTTGGTCCGCGATACCCGGGCTCACCTCGGGGTCCATCGTCTCCAGGTGGTCCACGAGGTCCAGGCACTAGGCTTGGCTGTCCCTTCATTCCTTTCTCACCGGGATCCCCGATTTTTCCTTGTTGACCTGAAGCGATCGATAACGTAGAAAATAGACACTCCAAAATTTTAGTGAAACTCATGCTGGGCCACTCATTTCCTGACAGTTTGCTAATATTAAAACGTGCGTTTTTGTTTGTCACTCATCTCACCATTCAGATAAAGTATTTGGAAAGAAAGCTATTTTAAGCTAATTTGAACGAAAGAATCGCGAAGCAAAAGAAAAACAATTCCATACATCTGTCAACTCTCGGATTCTTAATGACTACCAGCAGGTGGTAACTTTCATTCTGTCGAGCAGATAGTGTGTAAATAGCTGTAACCTTGGTAACAATAATGCTTCATGGATTTAGATGATCGCGGAATAAGAAACTTATTTATTTTCATGGGAAAATTCTGAAATCAAAAGTAGATTGCACAGTCACCCTTTCAACATACCAGGCAATCCAGGTAAACCACGTTCTCCAACTTCGCCGGCGTCACCTCGATCACCAGGAGGACCTCTGTGAGCCGAGCCATATTTGCCCATCGCTCCTTTGCGGCCAGGCATTCCAGGTTCACCTCGTGGCCCTGCAAATTAGTATGTTTTGTGTGAGCACATTTATGAAAAATTTCAAAAGCCAATTGCATGTACATGCTTCTTACCGGCAGTTCCAGGACGGCCTGGTGGACCTATTAGACCAAGGTCACCGGTTGGTCCCGGGTATCCTGGTAGACCAGGAGCACCAGCGTTCCCAATGGCACCCATCGCTCCCTTCGGGCCTTTCGGTCCTGGATAACCTGGAATTCCGATGGATCCAGGAATACCATGGTTTCCAAAATCTCCAGGTGGTCCTTGCGGTCCTGGTTCGCCCATTATACCAGGTTGGCTAGGCTTTCCGGGAATTCCAGGCAGTCCCCTTTCACCCGGTGGCCCTAAATTGGGAAAATTGATTGAGTTCCAAATTTGTGATAATTTTAAACATGATAACTAAAAGTGATCTACTCACCCGGGTATCCATCAGGACCTGGCGGTCCGATATCTCCGCGTTCTCCATGGATAGCTGCTCCACTAAGACCTCTCGGTCCTTTTGGACCTGGTAATCCGGCGATTCCTAGCGATGCATTGTAAATTATTACTCGGATGATTTAACGAGAAATTGCAAAAATTTACTTTGATAAAATGCCATGGAAGAAACATGATTCTAATAATGAAACGGTTTCAAGAACGAACAAATTAATCGTTGTTCTCAGCGTAAAAAACAAGCTGTATCACGAAAATATAGCTCCGTTTAAGTTCCTCGACTTTCCTCATCAACTAATCAGAAGAGAGCTTATCCATAGACAAAATCATGCAACAACTTTAGCCGATTACAGTAGATGATGTCGCAGCGCATGGCAGATAAATTCGAATGATGCTCATCGTCAAGTTGATTCGAAATAAGTTTTCCTGATGATGTCATCTACTTTGATGACGAAACGTCCGCAATCAACCATACCATCTCGGAGAACAACTCTGACCTGCAATCCCTTACCTGAGCTAAAACTTTTCAAAACTATGCCAAACCATTTCATACAATGGTTTTCTAATCGAGGAGTCATGCTGAACTCTCGGACTCATAATTATACGATTGCGGTTCCCCAGTCCAACCTAAACTGTAGAATGCATTTTTATTATGTCCACGTCTGTTTAACTTGGAACATTGTGCCTTCTACTGTGACTCACTTAGCATGCTTGCATGGTTATATAACCAAATCACATGACTTATAATCACATTATTCGTTTCCGGAGTCTTTATACATTGTAATCTATGTTTTCAGCGTACGTTTGAATTTTGACCATCTTATGGATTTTGTAAACCTTACTGCTTCTTAAACCATTAAACATTGTGAATTACCTTGAATGTAACCGCTCTCTCTTCAAAAATAGCTTCACTTTAGCCCCGTTAGTTATGTACTTTTACGCATGTGGACCGCTGTGTCAACTGACCTTGACCGTGTTCACTTGTATCAGATTGACGTAGATACACACTGTGAGGAAAATCGACTACTGATGCTGGTCATTCCCACGAGACGTGACACACGGTAAGCGTACTATAGGCTGTTTAGCAGTAAGGTCAAATAAGTGGTGGTTGGTTGACCGCCACTTAATCATGTTCCCTGTCCTGACTATCACCCTTGGTCTGACGAAGCTTCTGTGTCAGAAGTGAAACGTTACCCAAAAACTACTCTAACCGATTGCACTCAAATTTCTTTCCATTATGTTGGGGTGATTTGTTTATATAAGATGGTGGTGTGTGTGACTTTTCGTTGTTTGCCATGTGCGTAATAGAAGCGTTTGAACAATAGGCGTTCTCTCTTGTGTTGTGGGACCGTCATGGGGTGTGTTTGATGGAAATGCATGAAAATACCGCTTTTCCAAATTATAAAACTTGTTTTTCACATTCTTTATTTCTGCATCAGGCCGCTCGTGCGAATAAAGGTAGTGTTTGTGTCTGCTTTGATTAGTAGGAAGCATCAATTTTTATGTGAGTTCAGTGGCTGGACAGGGTGGTAGCTGTCGCAGTAATTTAACCGATTATTACGGTACCCATTTTACACCTGGGTACGGTTAGATAGTATGGCTAAGACCTTTTTTCAAACCCACAAGTTTCATCATTATGCTACGCCTTCCCTTCAATAATTCCCTTTACTTATGTTAAAAACTACGCTATGTTAAGGGATAGAAGCTAGGTGCTGATGAACGAATGACGATGTGTGTGATGATTGTTCATCTGTTACGATTAAATGTGTAAAATGATAAGAAATATTAATATATCGTTAAATGTGAAACTGAAAATAGATTTGGTAAGATCAAAATTTTTCACGAAATCGTGCCCGCCTTACCGACATCTCCATCCAGACCTGGTCGTCCAGGAAGCCCAGGGAGCCCAGGTGGTCCTCTTGGACCGGGAGTGCCAATCTGGCACACAGGTGTTGTGCCACGATCTCCTTTTAATCCCACATCTCCTTTCCGTCCTGGTACCCCAGACCGACCGGGACTTCCTGGAAATCCAGAAGGTCCCATGGCTCCAGGTGTCCCTGATCTTCCCGGCAACCCTGGATTTCCCGTCATTCCACGCGAGCCTTCCAACCCGGGCAGGCCAGTCGGGCCGGGGAATCCAATGTCTCCCGGGAAACCTAATGATCCTTTCGTTCGAAAAATGGATGCGGAATAGAAAAATCCAGGTTAACACAAGTATCGTAATGAGAGCCAAAAGTTGATGCCCGCTTTTGTTATTGCATTCAGATAACGTAAATATTCAGCCGATAAAATTGTGATTATTAAATTAATTTAGTGCCGATTAAATTACAGCCATGAACTTAGCTTCAATCGTAACAATGACTGGATATTTATTTCTATCATAATCAGAACGTGGTACTTCATACACTAACAAATTATTATGAACATTTACCGGGATATCCTTTTTCGCCAGGTAACCCCATAGCTCCGGGGTGGCCAGGGTATCCTTGAACACCTTTAGGACCATGCCGTCCACCAAGTACAGCAGAAGGCAAACCAGGATCTCCAGGCGATCCTGCATCTCCACGTTGACCAATATCGCCGGGTGGACCTAAGCTTCCAGGTTGTCCCTTTATTCCAGGTGCGCCATCTGGACCCTCGAATCCATCTGGACCACGAGGACCAGATTCACCCTTTAGTGAAAATATTTCCTCGATTTACTATTTCAGAAGGCATAATAACCTGTTTGAAAATCACTCTAATTTATTGGTAAAATACGCGTGACAGTAGAGAAAACGTTTGGCACCAACTCTCTAATAATAATAATAATAATAATAATAATAATAATATTAATAATAATAATAATAATAATAATAATAATAATAATAATAATAATAATAATAATAATAATAATAATAATAATTCGTAGGATTTGTTACTAATGAGTAGTCTGAATGAACAAAATAGTCTTGTGCACATTTCGTCTGCTTATAGTCTCCTGTTCCTACGCTTTGTATTACTTGAGGTAATCATATCATGTGAATACAACCCGATAAACAAAAATATGTTCATCTGGGATGCTTATATATCCAAAATTAATTTTGTGTTTTTGGTATACACGATATTTTGAAGTGAAGAAATGCTCTTCAAGGCAAATTTGACTTTAGCTTTAACTGATCAGGGTCAATAACTGAGAAAGTAATAAACAAGGAGCGCTGTTTGGTAAGGCTGGTACGACCAACCTGTTCAATCACATGTGTTCAAACACATGTTTAATGGGGTTAAACGACCAACCTGTTCAATCACATGTGTTCAAACACATGTTTAATGGGGTTAAACCCATAACCATGAAACAAAATATTCATTTGCATGTGTGACAGAAAAGAATGCAAATGAATATTTTGAGAAATTAATAGTTATCATCATGCACATATGGCAATATAAGTTTCATTGAGCATTGAAACAGAGACAAATTGGTGTACGTTTATCAAGAATATCTAAGTCAGTTATGAAGTTCTCTCGAACCAACGCTTTATGGCAACATCAGACCCGCTTAATCGGATTCATCTCAATCCACTTATCAAGCAGGTATCATGTTGCGAATAGTGAATATCGAAAGCATAGCTACCGTAAGTTCTTAGGTAAACCTCGAATATTTTGTTTTATATATGGTCCGCTTGCATTAGTTTAAATCGTTTTGCAATGGATTGCCGTTTGCCATGAATCTTTTTGGATCGAAACTAAATTAGATATGTTATGGGGGAGGTATAATTCTATTATATAATACATTACCTAAATCGCTTAGCACGTTAAGGCGACGCCTTAAAACAGGAGTTATTATCAAGGTTGTAATGCAAGACCAACGTTGGATAAGCTTGCTATACGCAAACAATGTGTTCAAAGTTAGAATCACATTGTGAATGTGAATCGACTGTTAAAACTTTCATGATAAACTGTTGCATAAATACCCGACAAACAAATATTTTTTTAAATATTTGAATGGATTAGGCGGAGGTTTCAAGGTTTCGGTGCGGAATATAGAAAGCAAGATTGAGATATCACTCGACCAAAAACCCTTCGATGTCGCCCAACGATACGCCTCCGCGCATCAGGATCAGGTCATCAGGTGCATAGCACCAAGCATTGAGCACAACATTCGGGCAGCGAAAAAAATCGGACGTAAAAAGCTCGTGCAGACAACGACGATATAACAAACTTGGCAAAATACCAATTAATCAATTCGAACTTATCGTTCTATTAGTGTGATATGTTCAAATGTACAACAAAGGTGATAAACGGAACATTGAATCAGCTGTCTATCCGGATGATTTAGAAAAAAAGTAAACACTAATCGCATCCACGGAATTAAATGTAATGTCGAGCATGCTAAGACAGGACGACTTACGGTGAATTATGCAGATGAGACAGACATCTCCACAATCTGACGCTCGGCACTGATGCGAACGTAAGTAGCTTATATTCATCTTATATTTAATCGTTGATTAGATTTTTCAAAAATTGTTTTACCTTCACCCTGTTAGTTATGCGCTTTCGCACATGCGAGCCACAGAGTAAACCGACCTGACCGTGCTCACCTGTATCAGATTCAATTCGACTACCGATCCTGGTCATATATACTTGACTTGGCACCCCCCATAGACTTACTATAGGCTGCTTAGCAGTGAGGTTAGATCAGTGATGGTGGTTTGACCGCTACTTAGTTATTTTCCCTGTCCTGATTATCACCCTTGGTCTGACGAAGCTTCTGTGTCAGAAGTGAGACGTTACTCAAAAACTACTCTCCACCGATAACGCAAATTTCTTTGCCCTGTTTGTGTGTAAAGGATGGGTTCCTGAGAATTTATCACACTATGCTCAAAAGTTGCATCACACAGCCCCTAGAAAGCGAAGATTATTATCCTAATTCGGATTTACCATAGGATAAGTTTATTTAAGCCACAGTACTTATCCAGGAAGTGCCGCTCAGTCTATAGATTTTAACATTACAGTCCATGCACTTTAACGCATGTAGCCACATGACCTTGACCTCGTTCACATCTTAACTGAGCTTCGCATAAACATAAGCTGTTTATTCGCAAAGCAATGTGATGAATGGAGTTTCACTTTATCCTGTCCCTGTGCTGAACAGTACCCTTGGTTTGACGGAGTTTCTGTGGCGGAAGCGAAATGTTGCCCCAAAACTGTTTCGGCTTTATTTTCAGGGTAAGTTTTAAAGTTTCAAACAGTTGCCTAATGTATTACCGGGCTACTCAAACACGAGGCTACTACTAATATTAGATTTTACCTTTTGACCCGGAAATCCTGGTGGTCCCGGACGTCCTTTTTGGCCGATACTCCCGGGTCTTCCAGGCATTCCACGATCACCTGGAGAACCCATGAAACCAGGGCGCCCTGTAAGCCCCGGTATTCCAGGAGTAAATCGTCCGGGTTCGCCTTCTTTGCCTTCCTTCCCAGTCAGACCACGTACGCCCTTTTCCCCAGGTAATCCTGGCCTGCCGATTTGTCCAGGGGATCCAATCGGCCCACGAGACATATTTCCCGGAATACCAGGGTAGCCAGTCATTCCTTTCAGACCCATAGGTCCCGGTGAACCTGTGCAACATAAATGACATAACATATATCGAATTTTATAGTGTTAAGGATTCATTGCTGGTAATGCTACAACAAATCTGTGGTTAATAACCGGATTTCGGATGTTCCGCTGATTGATTGATATTTGGTTGTGGCACACCATCAATTTTGATGCAGCTCTATCATTCTCTCGGTAAAATATATAAAACATACCAGCAAATCCAGGAATTCCAGGTTGCCCCATTCGTCCTAAGCTTCCTTTCTGTCCGATTGAACCCGGCCAACCCGTCATCCCCTTAGGACCTGGGACACCAACGCGACCCGGTAATCCGTCTTGTCCTCTTTCTCCCTTGCTACCAGGATAAGCGACTTGGCCGTCCAATCCTCTGTCTCCCGAATCTCCTGGTAACCCAGGTTCTCCAGGTACACCGGCAATTCCAGGTAGACCTATCATTCCCACATCTCCAGGTGGTCCCCTCTCATGGCACTCTCCTGGAACACCATATTCTCCTTTTCTTCCCCATTGTCCTGTTAAATTGGGAAAAGGTTAATGAATTGTCTTCTTTTAGAAATCACAAAGTACACCAACGAAAATGAAAAAGAGTTTATCACCTGGCATCCCTGATCTCCCCTTGATTCCAGGAGCACCTGGTTGGACATCGAATGACGGCAAACCGCGTGGACCTTTCTCACCCTTTGGACCTTCAAAACCTTTCGGACCGATAGTACCATTGAAACCCATTTGGCCTGCAATTTTGAATCGGTTAAGCAGAGTAAATTTCCAGTTGATCAAAATGTTTACACAAGACCGTTAATCTCACCATGTCTTCCGGGCGAACCTCTCGGACCGGGAAATCCAACGTCACCTGGTAATCCAACTGATCCAGGTATACCAGGAAAACCAATATCTCCAGGGCTTCCTAATATACCGATGCCTGCATCACCACGTTCTCCAGGCAATCCTGTAGCGAAAAAGAAACTCTATGAAACACTCGCGCGAACAAAGCAACATTTTGAAATGCCGCGTTTGATGAGCTTACTGCAAGGTCATACAAGCGCGATAGAACACCTATTTTGTTGCATGCGATTTAAACTCAAGATTGACTTCGTGGAAGTCAGAGTTGAGTATATATGACCTCCAGAATCTGCCATGCGATAAATGGCCTCCTCGATTCATTTTATTTGACTGTACCCACCACTGCAACTAGAGTGTAGTGGTGCTCCGCATGCAAAATTATTTACTGCATGACCCATTTACATAACATCAATCGCAAAACATAGAATTTATATCTATGCTCAAACGCTAGCGAACTTGAATTATTTGTAAGAACTACCTGTACTCTATAGGAACGTCATATTCATTGAATTTACAATGTCTAGTGTTGTATAATCGTCAACCTTCGGCCTATTTAAAACGAACCTAAACAAGATGTTTTCATCCCAATCGAACAACATACCCTTACAGAAATTATAAAACAAGAATTCAATTCCTTGTTTACCCCTGTGGTTAGTTTTAATTACACTTAACCTTTTATCGGTTTGAACGTTGAACGACAATTAGTACAGATTTTAGCCTCCTTCGGTCGATATCTGCAGTGCATGTATATAAGAAGTGCATGACAAGATCATGCTCCGCAACGTTTCGACAGATACACTATTTTCAGCGAGACACACACATGAGCTCAAGGCTCATGTAGGCGGAGCCTACATGAAGGAAAATACCACTGCAATGGAAAGCAGGGATGATTACTGTTATTTATAAAGGCAGTACCCGTTCAGACACAGCAAATTATAGACCGGTAACGCTACATTCGTTTATCTCTAAATTAATGGAACGGGTTGGGACTGAGTGCATTAGAGAGCATTTTGAAAACCAGAATATTTTGGCTGCAGCACAGCATGGTTTTCGAAGAAATTGTTTCTGTTTATCTAACCTTCTTACAACGTTCGAAGGTTGGATCAAGGTGCTAGACGAAAGTGATGCTTGCTACATCGATATTTCCATATCTTTCGATAGAGTCAACCATGACATTTTACTCAAACAGCTCGAAGCTTAAGGAATAACGGGAATGTTGCGTTGACAACACTCTCTATAGAAAAATAGACGTTACAAGTGGTATTCCGCAGGGCTCGGTGCTTGGACCTCTTTTGCTTTTGGTGTATATGAATGACGTCGTGAAGGATACTGGGTGTAATTTGATACTGTTTGTCGATTATATTAAAATATGAAAACGTGTTAGGACTATTAAAGACTGTATGGCATTACAACAGGATCTGTTCACCTTATTTCATTTGTCCCAGACAAATTAGTTGCCATTTAATCCTGCGAAATGTAAAATGCTGCGGCTTGGCAAATCTCTGCACCACACATATCAGCTTAACACGCCAGATCTCGTCTGGACTACCGTTGAAAAGGAGCTAGGTTTCTGGGTGTTGTGTAACCTCAAGCCCCGGCATCATTGCTGAACTGTGTATAATAAGTCCCGCCGTATCTTAGGTCTTATTAAGAGGATATTCGGGAGTTTCACGCCATAAACCTTACCCCTTTTAATTAACATATACGTACGTCCGGATATGAAATATTCAATCCACGCCTGGGCACCATGGCTGAGGAAGTATATTGAATTACTTGACAGAATTTATTACCGGTCGACTAAGTTGGCCTCCTGTCACAAAAATTCGCCTTTCCAAAAGCGAATGTCAATACTTGATCTGAGTGATTTTACCCAACGACGAATACGGAGTGACCTTATGCTGGCATTTAAACTTTTGCACACGGACAATCATCCCCTCAAACATTTACTTAAGCCCATGAACCTTACTCAGACACGCAAACATTCAAAGGCTTCACGCATCTCACATTTTCGACTGGATATTCGTCGGTATGTTTTCTCCGTCCGAATTTGTTTCACGTGGAACATCTTCCCCGAAGAAATCAAATGCTTGGAATCAGTGGAGGTTTTCGCTTCAAAGCTCGACGAATACATGTCGAACCATGCAGTATGTGACTGTCCTTATTGATTCATGAAGGTGTTTTAAATATTTCTCAACACAGCATACCTCGTTTATCGCTTTTACTCCCATAAAAATTTTATGAGTTCTGACTAAACAGTTCGATTTGTAAAGAACAACTTCTTCCGCATCCCTCACAGTGATAGGCAGCAATCGTCCAATCAGCGGCACTTGCATGTTGTCCACGTGACCAAATTTCAACAGTCGAAATCAATATCTGCTCTTGCCAAATTTACGGATGACGCTTCACACAGTGCCTCTATCGTGAGCGGTCAAGAGGGAATTCTTCCCAAGTCGTAGTGTCAATGTCAATCGATTTCATGAATCTTTTGAAAACGGCTTTGAACTGCAACGTATTGATTACTACTCTCCCAAGAGTAGACTTTTTCAAATACGACCATTTTCTATCCAATACTGTCATGTGTACAGCACAGATTTAAAAAAACACCTTAAATAGCTCTATACTATACCACTTTTACCAATCAAATTATAAGCGACTCTATTGACATAAATCCACTGCTTTCATTGAAATTGTTATCAACTTCAAAGAGTTTGTCAACAATGGCATTAGCATGTTTCGGTAAACATGGAGCAGAAAACATACCCTTCATTCCCGCTTGGCCCATCGGTCCAGGTCGCCCCATGTCACCGGGAAGCCCATCTCGGCCGGGAATTCCCATCGATCCTATGAAACCCGGCATACCTTGTTGTCCAGGAAACCCACGTTCGCCTCGCATACCGGGTGCGCCCATTGTGCCGTTTTCACCGGACATTCCTCTCGGTCCAGGATATCCCGTGCTTCCTGAATAAGGACGTGGGATTCATGTATAATGTGCCTTATTTAAGCGCGAAATAGCGGAATATGCTGTTTATACTGTACACAGATACGATTAATGAAATCAACCAAATGAAACATTTTGTGCGATATACCTATATAACAAAAACATGTGACACTTAGAGGTTAACGGAATGAACAGTGAGATGAGGCAGCACATTTTTCAAACGGATCTAGAGGCTAAACAAGATTATACTTGAATGCCACTGTTGCATAGGGTTCGTACAACGAACCATGATGTTCAAACACAGAATCACATAGTGACTCGTGGTCAAGCACTCAAGGCGCTTATGGATGACCAAAGTGATGTTTTGCTCACATCCCCCGAAATTACAGAGGCTGTTTGTTCAGATGGTGTTCGCCGAGCTTGTGTAGATGTTGCTGGACGTCTCTTCATCAAGATAGATTACATCATCAGCGAAACTTCTTGTGAAGTGAATTGTAATTGGTATTCATTGGTTTTTGTAAGGTCCGTCTGTCAGTTCGCCATCGTTCCCGGTAGTTCGTGAAATTCAAATTTTTCCATTCTTCTCCATCGAGTTTTAATTGGTCCATAGGTTGCAGCCAATTGGAGGTGCTGGTTAAATGATGTCGTTCTGGAGTGCCACTCTTTGACGAATTCTCGAATTGATCAGCATTATTGAAATCAATGACCTTGGGTCGTTTCTTCGTACGGCTAACCGGTGTTTATACAGTCTTGTGCTCAGCTTGTAAACGGTTTGTCCGGTGTAGCGTTTCTTGCAATCTCTGCGCGTAATCTTGTAAAAAATATTTGCCATTTTGTATTTTGTATTGTTGAAGTGATTGCGTAATGTTGACATGGGTTTGTGCGCGACCTCTATTCAAAATGGCCGAAGGACCCGAGGTTCTATTTCTAATACATTCGGCAGATACAGAGGAGCGCGTCTGACTCTGTTTTCATCATCGTTTCTTTGTTGGTTGCGGTTGAACTTATTGCTTAGTAAGAAGGTTCTTTGGTATCTATTCTCCTGAAACACTTTGAACAGGTATTCCTCTTGTTGTCTTCTTAGTTCCCGTGTGCTGCAATGTGTTGCTGCTCTTTTGAATAGAGTTCTAACGCAGCTGCTTTTATAGCTGGTCGGGTGACAGTTCAGGATTTGATCCGTGTGCGTATTCTTCCTGTAGATACTGGTCTCCAAATTTCCTTCGCTTGTTCGTCTCACTTGAACGTCCTGGAATGTCAGGGAGCCGTCAACTTCAGTTAGTCTTGTAAATTGGATTCCCGTGAATACAAAGTTCAGTAGTAAATGTGATTCGTCCAGTTCAGTTTTCTTCATGATCACAAATGTGTCATCCATATAGCAGATTCATAACTTTGTCCGTAATATTGGTAGAGCGATCCGTTCCAAACGTTGCATGACTGTTTCGGCAATTAGGCTGGATCCAAAAGTTCTTGGTTCGATACGGAGTAGAACAGCCCTTCAAGCCAGCTAGCGTAAACCGGTTTTAGATTTTTAAACGTTTGGAATGTCCAGATAATGATTTTGAAGTTATGGATACGAACAAAACATGTACTACAAACAGCAGGTGAATTGGTGTATCACCGAAAGATAGGCTGCAAAATAGAAAGCAAACGAAATTCGTCGTTGTGATCAGGGATAATTACTCCTTCAAGAAGATCAAGATTTCCGGTTAAAAAAACTATAAATTGCTTTATGGAATAGAATATATGTATAGAATTCTAATAGATCTTACTTTCACGAATCGATCCAGTCGGATTGTTGTGAGAGTAAAAATATATCCACGTATGGTATAAGGTTGGAAAATGTTGGTAGAAAATGTACATTTGTAAAAATTGTTTTTCAAGTGATGGTTTTCAGTAAACTTGGACCACCAAATGTTATTAAACGTAAAATCTCTAAACATTTTTTTGAAAATATGGTACGCGATTCTGTACAGAGTGATTAAGGGATGCGCGCCTAATTCAATTAATTGTAAATGTAGCTTTGCTTAAAGCCTTGCAGCATTCAATCCTCATTTCTGGTATTACTCTTAATCCTAGGACTTTCTAATTATCCATACGAAATGAGACTTAATATATTGAATTTGCATTCGACTCAATACAGACGGAAACGAGGAGCACTAATCTTCATTTGGACAGTGGTCAAACAAACAAATCATCCTTGCAGTATTATGTTTCATCTTTCCCATAACACACATCTGCGAGGTCACCAATCGAAACTTTACCAACAGCATAGCAGGTTGAACTTCCGCAAATAGGCATTTTCCGTTCTCAATGTGCAATTGTGGAACAGTTTACCTACTGACATGGTACAATCTGGAACCATTGACGTTTGAAAATAATCTATAACAATAATTTGATATTTTTACCATCCGACCCGATGTACATTTTTGTGGGTCTTGTAAAGCATAGATTTTTACCCGTATACCATTTTTGAATAAATTACATTGTGTTAACGGTTGATTGTCTCATTTATTTAGCTGATTTATAGAAGCTCCTTTTTCATTTATCGTCTATTTAAAACACACTGCACTTCCTGCATACTGAAAACCATCCCCTTAAACACTTGCGAAATCCAAATGGCCTTACTCGAACACGAACACATTCAAAGGCTTTCCGCATTCTCGATTGGATATACGTCGTAATTTTTTCTCCGTAAGAATTTGTTTCACTTGGAACTATTTGCCTGAAGAAATCACACGATCAGAATCTGTTGAGGTTTTCGCTTCCAAACTCGATGAGTTTATGACGAACCATGCGGTATGTGACTGTCCCTATTAATTTTTGAGATATTTTATATATATTTTTATTTATTCCATATACCTTGTCATCCTATGGTTATTGTTAAGCTTACTGCTTTTTCTACCATAAAATTTTCTGAGTTCTGAGTTCTGAGTTGTAGATTGACATTTAGCCTCCACAATTTTGCTCAAAAACTTCGAGCGGAAATCTAATATCAGTCACTTGGGAATTAATGCGTCTCAACTTACCTTTGAGACCACTCATACCGGGAACACCTTGATCACCAGGAGGTCCGCGATCTCCAGGGAAACCTGGGTCTCCAGCATGGCCTACAAGAAGAAAGAGAAAAGTGAAAATGATCTGTCGCACAACTTTCAACGCCTCATTCCTATGTCTCTATGAACATCCTTCTTAACTATAGTCAAACATATCACCGAATTGCGCCTTGCTACTTACAGATTCTGAGAAAGATATGATCACAAAGAAATGAACCACCTTAATGTTTAACAATCGAGTAACAGAAATTTTCTGGGAATTATGGTGTATTATGCAACAGTCATATACTACCTGTGTTTATCGTGTGTTGTGTCTGCATGGTAAAAAGACGGTAAAACATGACCCGGAACACACCTTTGATTATTTGTGGAGGTACCGGACTGCAATATCCTTTCTGGCCTCGGATTCCTTTATCACCAGGTCTTCCTTGGTAGCCCGGCTCTCCTGGTTCTCCTGGTTGACCACCAATCGCATGACTATCATCTCCAGGGTCACCACGTATCCCCACTTCACCGGGTTCCCCAGCGGACCCTGGATATCCTCGGACACCAGGAGCACCCTTCAGAAACCGAATTTTGCGTACAAATGTGATTTAGGAACAAATATAACAGTTTTCTAGTGCAATTATGCTGGTGTGATTAAGGGGAGGAGGATGTTCTTTACTCTCAGACGGTTTATTGAGTGTATTGGTACTTACCGCGGTCAAATTACCGGGATTTAGCACAATCACCTTAGAATGCTCGTTAAATACGGAAAGCGACCAATAAAACTTTACCCGCGTGATTCAATCACATGGCGGAAAATAACTACGATATCATAGTATCCTGACCAGTCGGTGAAATCTCATTAACAATACGGTTTCTTGGTAAGGAAACCGCTCACCACGTGGGCTCTAACGGCCTGATTTAGAATAGAAATGGTCTCAAACTGCTAATACTTTGAAGAATGTAAAACAGGACAACGAAACACCGTCTTCTCATACATTAGTTATCAAATGTCGACTTTGCATTTACAAGGTGTTCACTATTATCAGCTTCCGGTTAACTCATATGTTAAATTATACACGGTGTTTTAATCTAACATAATACATATAGTTAAGAAACATTGACCGGAAGCTGCAATCATACTTTTTATCAACTGAAGCTACCGTTTTCAACCGTACTCACCTCGCGACCTTGAAATCCGAAATCTCCAGTCAATCCGAAGGAACCTGGAATGCCAGGCTCTCCTGGTTCACCCTTAGGTCCAGGCCATCCATCCTCTCCCCGGTCTCCTGGAACAATGGATTCCTGAACAATACGAACAAAACCAGGTTCTCCTTGATCCCCCTTTTGTCCACCCGATCCAGGCCAACCTGGTGAACCCTGAAAACATAAAATGTTGTCATGATCAAAAACATGAAACTGTCATGCGTGCAAAGAAATTTGAGTGCAATCGGTTGGAGCAGTTTTTGGGTAACGTTTCACTTCTGACACAGAAGCTTCGTCAGACCAAGGGTGATAGTCAGGACAGGGAACATGATTAAGTAGTAGTCAACCCCCACCACTGATTTGACCTTACCGCTAAACAGCCTATAGTACGCCTACACTGTGTCACGTCTCGTGGGAATGACCGGGTTCAGTGGTCGATTTGACTACTAGTGTGTATTCACGTCAATCTGATACAAGTGAACGCGGTCAAGGTCAGTTGACACGGCGGTCCACATGCGTAAAAGTACTTAACTAACGGGGCTAAAGTGAAGCTATTTTGGAAGAAAAACAAAAATCTATTTAACTAGTAGGTATAAGGTGCCGAGCGCCAGATTGTGGAGATTTCTGCCCCTTTCACCTTATTGACGGCCAGTCAACCTGCCTTGGCAATTTCGACCGCCTCTGCATGTAGGCGTTCGCTATACGCATCTCAATATTTCCACATTGTCCAGATCGACACTGTGGCCCATATCTAAAACGTGCTCCGCTAAGGCGGAATCACGAATAAGGGATTTATATACCCTCGCATCCCGGGGCTGTCTCTGGACACGCTTTTGGTGTTCTTCGATTCTAGTATGAATTTCCCTGGAAGTCTGCCCTACGTAAACACGCGAAGAGTCCTTATAGTTGATTATGTAGATCCTGTTCGTAACGCTAGATAAAGGATAGTTTTTCCTTTCTTATAGGTTACGCGTATGGTTCAAGATTCTACATATCGCTTCAGATGTGCATTATACATACGGTATGCAAACTGTATCTCGTCAAATGTTTGCATTATAAATACACGATCGGTCCCAAACATTCTAATCGATTGATGCAACTGTCAATTTCAAATTATTCTCATTGAAACGCTTCTTGGAACGTAGTTTGCTTGCATGTCATGTACATGAAACAAATATTTTGATCGATACATAATAACTAAGACAAACCTTTGGCCCGTGAATTCCTGGCATTCCATCTCGTCCAGCGTCACCGTCATAACCTGTATCACCATCTGGACCGTTTAGTCCGGGAGATCCAGGAGTACCAGGTTCTCCGCGATAGCCAACGTCTCCTGGGAGTCCAGGTAAACCGTCAGCACACGCCGTGCAAACGCCGATACTTCGACCTAAATGGTGGGTGATTCGAGATTTGTAGTGAAGTAAACAAATGGGAGTACAATACCAGGGGGTTCGGGAGTTTGAGTAAAAAAAGATGCATGTTCAGGAGATTGAGTAAAAAAAGATGCAGGCTCAGACAAACTGACATCTAAGAGGCTGTGAGCTTGGGATCAAAATGAGGTGTCAACACAAAGTTACTCAAAATGAAAGCTACTAAATTCTGTTTAAAAGTCGATTCATTCGGTTATGATATACTTTCTGCTGGAAAAGAGTTCCAACTAAACTTACACAGACTGGTGTGATGATTGCTTGAATAACAATCAATAATAATCAATAATGCTGTCATTCAACTGTTACGATTGGTGGAGTGCGATAGTTGGGCTCAAATAAGTGACTACGTGTCAGCGGGTTGGAATCAAGTTTCAATAAGTTCCACCGTGGGTGGGCGCGAGATTTGGTAGGCCACAATTATGTCACCTTGGATTCCCCTACATCTACGAAAATCTATAACCGAGCTCGCTCGGACGCACATTTTTTGGTATTGAATCAATGAAAGATGTTAGACAAGTTGATCCATTCTCTCATCCTTTATTCATTATGGTAACTGACAAGAAATTTGAAGTATAAAATTCAAGTTTAAGCCTGAAAATTGTGAACCAGTCGATCCACTGAACGGTTTATGTCGATTATGCGCTCCTACTTGCCGGATTGACGAGAGATATCAAAATCAAGCTTGAAAAACTACTCCTAGCATCTTGTAAATATGGATTAACTGTCCACTTTTCAAAAAGGCAAGTATTGTACTTCGAGTTCAGCTACATAAACCGTCTAACTGTTGTAAACAAAGTTAAACTTGTAGGCCACTGTCATATAGGGTTCTTACAAAGAACCAAAATGTATAAATACAGATTCACAAAATGATTCCTGGCAAAGCGCTCGAGGCGCACATAAAAGACCAATGTATTATATAACAGTGGCATTCAAGTATAATCATGTTTACCAGTTATCCACTGTTTCAAGGATCACTGAAACTGATCTTACTGTCTCCACCTGATGACGGCAAACAGCCAGAAACCGGTAGTGGTGTGTAAGGGATGGGGATGTGAGCACCACAATACATTGATTTAACTGTTGTATTATCAAATGATGTCGAACTAGTATGCAATTAGATCAATACGCTGAATGTGATGACTATCTTCCGATATCTTGGTCTTCAATTTGCTCCTCGTGTTAAAGCGCTAGCCACTTTTCGTCTCGAATACCAAGGTTATCGATATAATCTGAGTTCGGCACTGCTAAAACCACAATAGACGCATGAATTGCTGCACGGAAATACAGTACCGAAGATTCGTCATTGCCTATGCCTCAATGCGATCTTGAAGTAAACGTTACAAGCGCTGGATTGACTCACTTGGTATACAGTATGAAAATGGGTGCGTTATCTACCGGACATAATTTTTTCCGAGCTCCCATGCACTAATATGATTTTATGGCTAGGAATTCGACATTTCACTTTGACTATCCAATATTTGCAATGAAGAAAATTTAAAACAATGAGCCACTAAGGGTGTTCGATGCATCAGTTATTTTCCTGGTTCACGTCAACGACCCACAAAAAATCTGTCAGGCAAGGTTGCCATCTTTGAAGATGATCTAATGATTCGGATGCGGATAGCGGATAGGATCTACTGCAGACTGTTTACAGCTGAGAAGTGATTTATAAACTCTTCATGAATGTTCGGTGACTTTAACTTTAAACATGCAAGCTTTTTTCAATACACGCATCACTTTCGGTAGACAATTTTGATCTGGATGGAGTCGTAAAGGGAACTTTAAGTCTGGGTATGCGGCAGTCTATAGAACAGCTTAAATTGTGTGGCCTTTCACAAGTGTGCTTTCAGTGCTTCAAGGTATGCTGCCATGAATTTTCAGTACTTTTCCATCTGGAAATTTACTTACAATGCTCAAAACATACAAACTTTGGAACATTGAACTAGCATCGCAAACATTGACGGTGCGGAGAATATACGTAACTCATGATAAGGATGTTGCTCTGATGGTGTTCGCCGAGCTTGTGTCGTTGTTGTAAGACGGCTGAAGAATATGCCATCGAGCAACCAAACTCATCTATCGTGTCGTTGTCCGAAACAGTTGGCCTACACGTATACCCTTGTTTACCTTTAATTCCACCTTTAATGCTCCCTGAACCTGACTTATGTCTCCACCTGACGATGGCAAACAGCCTGCAACCGGTCGTGGTATGTCAGGGGGGGCTGTGAGAACACATTATTTGGTCAAACTTATCATCGTTTTTATAATCTAACTTTTCGAAGAAGAATCTAAGGCTGAGCTTCAACCCCGTTTCCGTAGCTACATCGATGGATGGTACTAACATACAAAACATTACATTATTCAAATCATCCGTTAAAACATTCATGCTTATATCCTCACTGGCAAGATAGTTACACAGCTGCAGTTAGAAATCCCCATTCTCGCCATGAATGGCGTTGCTACTTTTATACAAAAATTCCCTTCTTTCTGCGCTGAGGCCATTACTACCACATTCATTCAAAATTTAGACACACGCTCGTTGCGAAAGGATAAAGAAGAACAAAAAATGACTTTATTCGTATAAACAAATTTTCAACATTTACAATAATTTCACCACAACATTTTTTCAAAAAATAACGAACAGGCCACGACCTCAGGTTACAATTGGCAAACTGCACGAGATATCTTGTCCGTCTTGATTGACACCTCTAATTGATGATCCAGTTTAATAACAAATGCCGAAAACGAACTTTTTTAGACAATATGTGTATTGACTAACTATGAGCATTTAGCTCGAATTAATTCTGTTTCGTGAACGAATATGTAATACCCTAGCGTACGTTGGATACCGCAAATCACCCTCGGCAATGCTTGTTTAATCTACGGGGTTCGCATAAGACAAGAGCTCACACATTTATTCTTACTGTCCCTCAGTCGCGACTCAACTGTAGACGACATTTTTTGCCGCGCGAGTTTGTTTTACGTGGAACAATCTACCGGATTATGTTGCAAACTCGCCAAATCAGCAGATTTTTAAGAGAAGTCTTCATGCCTTTTTGACCCTAAACCCGTGCACCAAAGAAAACTATACATCTTAACACCATGCATCTAAATTTGTCATCCCACCAATCGAAAACAATTTCTGCCATTTGGATTTATACCTGATTCTTGAACTGTTCATTAAGCAACCGAATCCCATTTTTGCTTGTTATATTATTCGTAGTTCCCATATTGTTCTGTGGTTTTTTGTAAAGCTATATGCTTTTTAGACCATTAAAATTGAATTGAATAAATGCTTCGGCCGTCATATATTCTCGAATCTTGTATCGATCGGTCATTACACATGACTTTTGTGTCATATCAAAATGAAGGTGTTTAAACCAATCGATTAGTGCTTCACAACCCTGATGAAATTGCGACCGCACTACATGAAACATTTTTGGACTTGCAATTCAAACTAATGCGCTAACATTCTTTCAGCTCCATTTTCATGGCTATGAAAGAAATATGAACGTGATTGAACACAGCAGATTTGTTTGACTCATACAACTTTGTTTGTGTTTCTATTTGGAATAGAGCATACGTTGGCATTGCAAACTGGTACTCACCTTTCGGTCCACGAATACCTGGAAATCCAGGTGCTCCTGGTGCCCCGGCAACCCCAACATCGCCTGGAGGCCCACGTGGCCCGGCTGGGCCTTGAGATCCCGTTCCAGGATAACCCTTTTCGCCCATATCACCGGCATCTCCGACTTCACCTTTCCGGCCAAATGAACCAGGTGCTCCTGGTGTTCCAGGAGGACCGAATGGAGAGAAATATCGCCGTGTCCGGTGGACCGCGGGCCATCGCTCCGGAGCGCCAGGCATTCCCGTCGTTCAGGAGAACCAGGCGCCCTTTGTAAAATCGATCACATGGCGGATGTTCTCGGACCACTTCCGGGAATCGACTATTATCATCGATGGTAATAAATCTAATAAGCTTGCACTATGTACCCCTAAATTTATTCAAATACAAAAGTAATAAATTATTTGATAGAAATAGAAAAATAGTGTGTAAATCACTGGCTGTCAGGTAGTAAACGCTTAAATCAGTTCGCACCATTCCTTATTAGTTAGTAAACAATAATGAATACACATTCCGGGGTTGGTCAAGAAGAGATCTTTCTCTTTTCTCTCTGTTACCTTTTAAAGTAAACTGCAAGCGGATTCTGGGGTCTTACATTCCAAACCCAGGACCGTGTTTGACGATCCCCCGAGATAATAATATTCCATAAACTGAGATGGAAAGCACGATTGTTTGTTAAAGCGGAAAATTTGCATTGGACGGCCGGTCGCAGACCAGTACAAAGTGTTTTACCAGAATAGTTCGTCGTTATCTCGCCCAAATGCGTTCCATGAGTATGCAGTAACCTGCGATAGTAACGACTCTCATTCCTTGATGTTGCCACCTTCGTATGGTATCCAGTCAGGCAACACCGCTTCTATGCTAGATATGCTAGACATTTAACATGAACCCGTTCATTTACCGAATGAAACTGTCGTATTCCCTTTCTGCCTGATGAGGCCTAGTTGCCATCAACTAATGTAAAAAGTACACTCGCGAAAAGTTAAGCCCTGCAACCCTTTGCTGGCTCCATTTTAATGCACCTATTTATCATGTCTATACATGGGCGCACGACATAAAAACAACTGCTTTTTCGCCTCTCGGGTCATTTTGTGCAAACATATTTTCTACGTTTGGATGGAAAACCGGAAATGAACTTTCTGATGCTTTCTACTCTCATTCATGGCAATGAACCGGCAGTACGTTTATTGCTATCCTACAGAGTCAGCCATTAGCAAAGTTTATGCAACGATGACCAGCAAATGCCACAGTGTGAGTGCAATCGGTTAGAGTAGTTTTTGGGTAACGTTTCACATCTGGCACAGAAGCTTCGTCAGACCAAGGGTGATAGTCAGGACAGGGAACATGATTAAGTAGTAGTCAACCCCAGACCACTGATTTGACCTTACCGCTAAACAGCCTATAGTACGCCTACCGTGTGTCACGTCTCGTGGGAATGACCAGGATCAGTGGTCCATTTTCCTCACAGTGTGTATCTGATACAAGTGAACAAGTGAACTCAAATTTCTTTGCATTATGGAAACACGATCGGTCCCAAACATATTCTAATCGATTGCCACGTTCGACTGTTTCAAGCATTTTGGGGTGTAATGTCTGACAGTGTCGTCATGACATCGGTCTTCGAAAGGGAATTTGAGTGAAGCAGCTTAGGATGAAGTTTAAGACAGTAATTCGAGTCATTTATTGTTGGTCCCGAAAATATGGCAATAGTCAGGAGGTTACCATACAAATTATTAACGACATCTCCCATTCTTCAATAAAAATTAAAAGTACACGCTTCATATCCTCCTCTGTAAGTCTTCTTTTGGGTGGTGGGGCTTAAATTTTTGTCATGGCTTATCTGCAATAGGTCCCAATTGTAAATAGACCAAACACAGACGTAGCACGTAGAAGCTGCATGGGGTCTATTGTAAAAATGCGAAGTACATTCGTGATGAGCGCTAATAACGAGGTTTTGAATGATATGTGGAACTCTACCCTCCGACATAGCACACAATCATGAGGCGCCGAAAAGCTCGACGGCGAAAATTACGAATCCGTATTAATTCGGGTTTCGGATTGATTGCATTCGCACGGTTGGAGCGACAACATCTTCGGAAGATCATCAACGTCAGCCGCAATCGAATCAATGTTGGTCTAACGAGCCCTGGTTGTCAAGGGCTTGATGGGTACCGACTAGCTCAAAATCGATTGACAATTCAGCTCGAAGTGACAACCTGGACAAGCATGTTGTATAGGTAGTGGACGAACTATCGATTAATCACCAGTGAATATCGATCGTGAGTTTAAATTGTGCTTGGTTGACTGTGGGACATTCGTTAGCTCGCTAACTTTGTAGTTCGTTAAATACACGAGTTCAGTTACCGTTGTGTTCTGTCGAACTCACGGCTGGGCCAGTAGTAGCAACCCACAGATATAACAACAGACATCAATTAGGATCAGTGTTGTGGTTGTTTGATTTGCTTATACAAGATAGGCGTGGTTTTTGTTATTGGTCGTGTTCGTAATAAAGCCGGTTGACCAATCGGCTTCTCTTCTGTCATGGGATTCGTCGGTGAACGCGATTAGCGTTTGCCAGGTTGACCTCAGGGACGAATGGGGTGCAATGTTCAACGCGGGGTTAACGTGGTTATTGTGGACCCGATGACCCCAAAATGCGATAAGTAGCCAGCTGCGACTCGTTGACCTGAGATGACCTGACGCGATCAGTTCCGGCTTCTCACCCGCTACGCTAGGATAGTGTCTGGGAACGACAGACTTCCACAGTAATATGGTATGATATAAGCCTCCGACGATTAAATGTTAAATATATTGTCACGTACCAGCACCATTATGCTATTTTACCATCTGAACGATTGTCCTAAAATATCTCAGCCGCTACTAGAACCTCTGGCAACAAAACGACGTGATAACAATCTCGTGAGAAACATAGCAACCTACCGATTTCACCCTTTTCTCCGGGTAAACCAGGCTGTCCATCATAACACTTTCGTCCATCAAGTCCTGGCATTCCCGCTGGTCCTGGGTCTCCAACGAAGCCGGGTTCCCCGGTTCGTCCACGTAGGCCAGCGTCACCGGGGTAACCTTTGACCCCGGGGAATCCTCGATCACCAGGCCGACCCTTTGGGCCGGCGCAAAGTATGTCACCCTGTAAGCGGAAGCGGGTGAGACGAGTTAGTTGTTCACGAGACATTTAAAATTCAAAAGTAAGGGTTGTGACAAGAGCCAAATCTAAGACTAACTGACAGAATTTCTGTCAATTGATTTCAAAGTGACCATAGCTCAGGATGTTCAAGTCTTTGCAACCAATCGTTATTTTCGGAATGCAACTAGCATCGAATTGCCAATCTTGTATGTTTGGTAGACAATTGCTGTATCACTTCGTTGAGGTGGATCATTGTCTACTGGTTGAATAATATTTTATTTGAGTGTATCAGGAAAGCTTTTGGCTAAATGTTCAACGTCCTGCAAGATAATATCAACTATATTCGAGGGAGCTACATCCCCGCTAGACACGCAGTAGACTGTTGGCTACCGACCGTTCGTGCACCACCCCCTCCCTCGAATGCACTCAAATGTGGACTTTTTGTTCAAACACGGAAGTTTAACCGGTCTGCGTGGGCGGTTACGTGATTGAACAGGTTGGTCGTGCCTTCCTCATCCATCAATGCATTACAAGTTCACACCCATGAGTTTTCTCGAAAATATCTAGTAAACTCTATTAATATTTTTCAGGGACCCAATCTAAAAACCATGATAAGGCTTTCCGCTTTCTCCTCAACATCCATTTAAAATTATCAGTTACAAGTAGCAAATACTTTGACAGAGAGAAGAGTATCATTTACAATAAAATAAAGTAATAATTGTATCCCACTACTTACCCCGGGTTTTCCTTTTCGCCCAACGAAGCCTCGTGCCCCATCCACCCCCGGGGGACCCATTTCACCCTTCGGGCCCATCTCCCCCATGCGGCCTGGTTCACCGTCCATTCCACGTGACCCCTTGAAGGTCACACAAGGATAAACAGCGAATCACAGTTGAGTGTGAGGAGAATTATACGTTAATCGATTGTGGTGGAGAAAAAGTGTATCACGTGCATGGGCATTCTAATATGTTTAGATTAAGTCCGGTACGTTATCCACACAGTGAACAAGAGGACTAGCTTCATCATAAGGGATATTGTAACGTTGTGTTGTTGCATGGACCTTCGAGTAGCCCTGTGTTTTTGGTGAAATATTGATCGGTTCTGCTGAACTGCGCTTACCGTTTGGTTCATCCCACAGCGCCAGTTCTGCTTACCAAAAATGGCCCACTTGGCACTCACATTCAACGCCCACCTCCGTTTAGGAGAGCAAGGCTTCTCACCCACTTAAAGTTTGACAATAGGTTGAGGGCATTTCGCCTCCAAGGCCTTTAGTCATTCGCATTACCGGAAGAAACTGTTTATTACTCAGAACACCAGCTTTCCTGAGGAAAACTTCGGAGGGAACCAGCTACTAGATGGTTCGATTAGTCTTTCGCCCCTATACTCACATCTGGCGATTTATTTGCACATCAGAACCACTACGGTCTTCCACCAGAGTTCCCTTTGACTCCAACTTGCGCAAGCATAGTCCACCAACTTTCGGGTCTTTCCGTGTTAATCATTAACGGAGAGAAACTATGTCGTGACTAAATATCCGAATTTAAATGATTTGAGATTCGGCTTTCAGGTGCTTTTGTTTACTAGGCAAGGTCAGATCATTCAACCTCCAAATGGCTTAAAATAATGGAGGAACCACCTTTGCCACAACCAGCCTAATCAACCACATTTACATAAAATGCACATGTGCATATGGTATAGTATACTAGCGTCAATGTAAACTCCTTTGTCAGAATGTACACAACGGGTGATTCTCTGTCGTGATCAATCAATATTAACATCCGTCGCTTTGTGTGTGCTTTAATTGCTAACCACACCCCTTCCTTCTTAGGTAGATGTCGACCATGAATCTACTTCACACACACGTACATGATTATCTAATGCTCATTTAACTAAACAGTCTAATTCTCGCGTAAAAATCTCCCCAACAGTTTTCAGCTCGATAAGCAGTATTCAGTCGCAAATCCTACCCACCATGATGCAAGCCGAGCTGGTTGGCTGTGATGATTGTTTGAATAATAATCAATACTAATCAATAATTCCGTAATTCAAATTCTCGTTGTTAGAGTTGCATTAATTAATACATACTGTAGTTCGTGTGAGCGTGGTTTGTTCTCACTTACATTCTTGGGCTGCTTATTCAATTCAATATAATTAAATTCATTACAATTCAGTCGATCAAGCTTCAGGTTGACCATTCACACTGTCGCTGTGACGAGAGTTGTCAAGCTTTCATATCTCTTCTGCACATGTTTGGCCTTCAAAAAGGCCGGCATCCTGATTTAAACTCTCCAAAAAATAAACCGTTTGGAACACGACCGTTTTTTGTTCTATGAACGCGACCTAGCCCGTATATGGCATGCTTTGTAATATTGTAATAACTTCGAATTGCAATCGTCTAACCATTCAAATAGATAATAACCAATTAGAAACCAGCCCTCATCAATAAAGACAACAATAAAAGCTCTTGTGAGGTTAGAAGCAAAATTATTCTGGCAAATTAATTTACTTTTACTCACACATCCTGGTGTATGCCCGGCTAATAGGCCATCAGCTGATGTTTTAGGCTCAGTCCTAAAACATCACACCAGAACTACTTAAATTTGATTGGCCTAGCACGAATATGCCCCCCGCGATATGCTTAACTCCTATTGGTTGGATTTTTGACGGCTTGCGCCATTTAGCCATAAATCAGTCGGGGGGAGGAAACGACATTTCGGCTAGCATAGACTCAAAATCAATGTAGCTGCCATTGAAAAAATGTCTATTCTTTTGACAATGGATATTAAGCTGTCAACACTCCAGTCGTTCACGAAACTGTTAATTTAACGGTAATCTGATTATGTGCGTTCCCAAAATTTAGATATTTATTTATTTACAGTTTAGTCCTACTTGTTGAGTAATTCAGCGTGCCAGGTAATCGTTCGTAACCAGTATATCATGTACGGGATACGTGTTGGACGCACAAATTTGCGCTCGCAAACCTCGCGCTCTTATCGAATCCAGATTGTTCATTGAACTTGTCTCAACTCCCTTATTTGGAATAGACCAATTACAAATTAGAGAATCATGAATCCTCGCAACGCAAAAATGTCCCCCTTTCAACTCAGTGCTACCTACGCGCACAACATCACTTCAAATCCATAAAAAAGCGACTACTCAAATACTGTCAGAAAGCTCCCGTAATCTGAAATCTACAGACAGTTGTTTCAACTAAGTCCCATCAAATCTCGCGAAGCAGTACCACTTATAAGTGTACGCTTTTGTTGTCCTTTTGGATCACATTGAATCGCATCTACTCGTTTTTCACCCGACAGACTGCCACCGATCGATAAACGACCGCCTTGCCTAATGTATCGATCGCCATACTCTCGCAAAATTGTAACGATGGCCAACAACGTGACCCGTATGGCATCAGTCGACGAGGCTTGTAAAAAGCGCAAACTTTGACAAAAGCTGGTAAGTCCCAGGTCACGTCTGGTGAAATGTTACGTGTATTCGATGAGTGTTCGCGCGAATTTTGACAAATCTTTTCATAGAAATCACTGATTTTAATTAACAAGGACAAATTGCCAGGTATTTGTTTTATACGTAATCCCTGCAGGGTAAAAGTATCAAGTGGTTTATCACGAGTTGAAAACTCCTGATTCGATTACGGAAAGATGCATGTTCGCTGTCGAAGCTGGAAAATAGGTTAGTATCTTTAAAATCATTTACGTGTCAGGAAGTACAGAAACCAGCTCAAAACACAGTCCTTAACCGTATGTCTTACAGGGTAGCCGTAACTACCGCGGAAACACTGCTTGCTCCAGAAATCAATCAAATACGCTTTTTCACCAGCCGAACCGATGTGCATTTTGTGGGTCTTGTAAGTTATAACGTTTTAAAACGCACATCACCTAAGAAAGAAACCTATGAACTGGATTTCACTCAATATGTCCTAATATCGATCACTTGAGGCTGAACATTACCAATGATTGGGCACGGATTAGTGACTAGAATCCGCAAGACGTTTTAAACCAATCGAATCGCGCAGTTTAAAAAATGCAGTCACGTGAACTCACCGGTTCGCCTGGTAAGCCGTGTTGACCAGCGTCACCTGGTCGACCCTGAAAGAAAGAAAAATCACGTGAGATATCGGAGGGCCAACGTTTGAATTTCGCAGTGGCGACAGTCTGGCTGGTCGTTTAATTACTAATTCAAGGGGGATCAAGCTGAAATGTCTCGTCAGCGCTGGGAAACGAAGCAACAGCAGCCAGAAAAGTAGCTCGGTAACGAAGACAGGACTGCGAGTCGTATCGACAGATAAATTGGGTAAGTGACACTAGATTTGGTGCTGAATTTTTACCCTTTGTGACATAGTTTGTCTCGTAGGGGCAATCGTTAAACAGACAGTGACCTTGTATCATGTGATTAATTCTTATTGGCCGATGATGGTTTAGGTGCTGGTTCGTTTTAACAGAGGCGAAATTACTGCGTTTTAAAAACGCATAAAGAGAACATATAATTAAATTAGAAATCAATAAGCGAATACATTGATTCAGTTGTGTTGAAATTAGTTTGTCGTTATTGAAGATTCAGCAAAGCTACGCAGAGCTCGAAACTAATTATTATGGACCAAATTATTCATTTGCATGCTTTTCCGTCACGCACACCTTACGACCGGTTAATTATTATGGTGTTCACACTATCTGTACTTAGACTCCACAACCGGTTTTCGGCTATTTGTCATCATCAGGTGGAGACAGTAAAGATTAGATTGCTTTGAAACAATGGAAAAGTAGTAACCAATGTTATACTTAGAAGGCAATGTTAAAAAGGGTTCGTAAAACGAACCGAAACGAACCGAATAGAGAATCAAATAGTGAATCCTGGTCATGCGATCAAGTCGAATCAGAAAAATCGGCCTTCAAATTTAAAATTGTTTACCACATTTCCACTGCCCCAAGGCTCACTGAACTTAATCTTTATTGTCGCCACCTGATCACGACAAACAGTCAGGAACTGTGATTCTGTATTTGAAAATTGTGCTTCGTTGAAGAACCCTATTTAAAATTGGCTTCGAGGTATAAAATTTAACTTGAGACAGAAAAACCCCGTCCAACCACAAGGGATTGTCAGAACAGGGGGAACCTGACAATGTAGCACTATACCCAACACCTATACCCGACCCTACCGCTACGCTACCTATGATAAGCGTCGTAGGCAAGGTCAGGATCAGTTGTCCGGCTTGCATGAGTGTAGTCACAGTAGTCTGACTCAAGTACAAATGACACTATGACTGATATGTATGGAGTGTATTTTCTTAAATAAAAAATGAATATTAAGCATAAGGTGAATCCTTACTACTTTGGCATTCGGAATCTTTCTCTGTGTGTGTGAAGATCTCTGCTGAATCTACTTTAATGACCACAAGCTTACCTGACTAAGCCATTTCGAGTTACTTGGTAAGTACACTTGATTAGTGCGCCGAAGATTTTTTACCGTGTTTAAATAGTGTCTCAAGAATCTTTTGTCTTAGAAGTGAACTCAAATTCCCTCACCGATTACTTATCACTCTCAGTCTTTTATGATTATTGCACGATTGATCTCAAAAATTGCATTTAAAAATGAGACGCACTGCATGAAATCCGTATACACAATAATTGAATGACATACCTAATTCATTTGTAAATTAAATATTTCGGTGATACAAATGATAACTCGGGAACACAAACAATGAATGCTACTCACTCTATCTCCATGTCGTCCAGGCAATCCTTTTTCACCGGGTAGCCCTGGTGGTCCATCGTAACCCTGCAAGGGAATCGATTAATGCGCTGAGCCAAATTTATCTGGGAAATACCGTTTCAGGGTGTTCAAAGTGCTGCATGCATGACGGGATTAGACCCGAACAGACTACCAACGGGGGATTCAAGTTTCGACGGATCTTTGGATCGCTGATATTCGACTACGCTGATAATGTCAATGTTCTTGGTGAAACTGTCGAAATTCGGCGGCCGCATTGAGACCTCGTTAGTAGATTCGCCACTATGGTCGTCCTCAATAAAAACGCAGCAAATATCAAGGCATTGTCGTCTAGTGTTGCATCAAGCGTTCGGAATTGGAAAGCGAAAAGCAGATGGCCTGGGATCAGTCTCACAATTCAAATACGTGTTTATCACGCAGTGATCCGCTCAACGTGAGACCTGCCACTCTGAGACCACAGGATATAGATCTTTGAAAGTGTTCTAACATTGATGTCTCCGTAAAATCTCGGGTGTTCGTTATATTGATCACGTATCTAACGCTGTCATTCGAATAGGGACCTAACGCAATACCCCCGCTCACGATTTACATACAAGGGTGAAGATTGTAGGGATTTGGCCACGTAATTTGAAATACAGATACAAAGTCATGGGATCAAGTATCTACTATACACCCGGGCGACGGCGTAGATGCGCTCAAGGGAATAACTGGCTGTAAAGGAAGAAACTGTGTACCATCTCGGGCGTTCGTAAGTAGAAACGCGCATCGGCAACAATCTACTATAATTACACACCGTGTCTCCACGTGTTAGATTTTACGAATCGAGTGAGCAAGTATGCCGGCTAATCCACCGATGGAGCCAGTCACACAACAGTAAAGTTAGTATGGAATACTAGCGAATAATTACAAAATTAGTTTTGTGTAAAATACTGAAATTTCCTAATATACCAAATTGAAAACTGTCTGCTTACCGGAATGCCGATTTCTCCGAAATCACCACGATCACCTTTTAAGCCTGCATAACCCTGGAATGGTAACGAGATTGGAACTGGATTTTTGAATCAATTTTTGGATTGTATAATTTACTGAAAACATTCTACTTACAATAATGAGTAGTTAAACAACGAAATACAAGGACACATTTCTATCGCTGAGAAATTGATTTTTAAGTTTGGATCGAATTGTTTTAATGAAAGCAAGCCCCAATTTATTAATATATTTTTGAATGTTTAATATAGCGTTGAATCAAGGTAGTTATTCCTGCTTTATTCCATTGATTATGTTTGTACACATAAAAATATTCCCATATCATAGAGAGATAATAAAACATCTTCCCACAGCTCATACTTAATTCAACAGTTGGTATCTTTGAGTGCTCTTATCCCCTGGACTTTTATTCTACTACCTATTTCGAAGTGGTAGTCCATATTCATCGAAAACCTCAAATTCACCACTTGTGCTTCTCAGCATATTGTTAAAGCATTAACATACAATTCAAGCGGAAATTGATCGTATTGATCTTACCGAAGCAGCGTAAACAGTACAATGTGTGATGGGAAAGCTTGAAAACGAGAAAATAAACGTTCGAGCCACGGCTAAACAAAATTGACGCATCCAACCATCGAATGAAAGATCCTGATTAATGGGGATCAAAAGCATTTTACT
>JACCGJ010000213.1:0-11963 GCA_013407085.1 Atriophallophorus winterbourni | reverse complement strand
AAGGACGGTCCCAAGCCCGTCTGAGAAAGAAGGAGGGTTGGGCTTAGGGCTAGAAACCCTATCCCGTAAAACCTACATTGCTACGGAAACGATGACAACAGATCCGTGGTTCGGTCATGTCTGCAGGATGGATCTCAGTTCGCATACGAAGGTAGCCATGCACTGGCATCCGCAAGGAAAACGAAAAAGGGGATGGCCCAAGGAAACTTGGCGCAGAACGTTTGAACGCGAACTACATGCACAAGGATTCACGGTGCAGACGGCAACAGGAGCAGCGGCAGACCGGAACCACTGGCGTGAAGTTGTCTTCGCCTCATGTGCCACCCGGCACGGAGAGGACTGAGTGAATGAATGAATTCAATCACATGACGGAAAATAACCGCGATATCCTAGTATCCTGACCAGTCGGTGAAATCTTATCACCAATACGGTTTCTTGGTAAGGAAACCGCTCGCCGTGTAGGCTCAAACGACCTGATTTGGATTAAAAATGATCTCAAACCGCTGATTCTTTGAAGAATATAAAATAGGACAACGAAACACCGTCTTCTCATGCATTAGTTATCAAATGTCGACTTTACATTTACATGGTGTTCACTATTATCAGCTTCCGGTTAACTCATATGTTAACTTATACACGGCGTTTTAATATAACATAATACATATAGTTAAGAAACATTGACCTGAAGCTGCAATCATACTTTATATCAACTGAAGCTGCCGTTTTCAACCGTACTCACCTCGCGACCTTGAAATCCGAAATCTCCAGTCAATCCGAAGGAACCTGGAATGCCAGGCTCTCCTGGTTCACCCTTAGGACCAGGCCATCCATCCTCTCCACGGTCCCCTGGAACAATGGATTCCTGAACAATGCGAACAAAACCAGGTTCTCCTTGATCCCCCTTTTGTCCACCCGATCCAGGCCAACCTGGTGAACCCTGGAAACATAAAATGTTGTCTTGATCAAAAACATGCAACTTTCATGCGTGCAAAGAAATTTGAGTGCAATCGGTTAGAGTAGATTTTGGGTAACGTTTCACTTCTGACACAGAAGTTTCGTCAGACCAAGGGTGATAGTTAGGACAGGGAACAAGTAGTAGTCAACCCCTCACCACTGATTTGACCTTACCGCTAAACAGCCTATAGTACGCATACAGTGTGGTACGTTTCGTGGGAATGACCGGGGTCAGTGGTCGATTTGACTACTAGTGTGTATCCACGACAATCTGATACAAGTGAACGCGGTCAAGGTCAGTTGACACAGCTGCCCACATACGTAAAAGTACATCACTCACGGGGCTAAGGTTAAGCTATATTTGAAGAAAAACAAAAATCTAATTAACTAGTAGGTATAAAGTGAATAACAACTATTTAACTTCGCATCAGTGCCAAGCGCCAGATTGCTGAAAATTCGTGAACACGAATAAAGTCATTCTTCTTCTTCTTGTTGTTGAGATTTCTGTCCCATCCACCCTATTGACCGCCAGTAGACCTGCCTTGGCAATTTCGACCGCATCCGCATGTTGTTGTTGTTGTTGTTGGCCTCCGTCGGTCGATGTCGACCATGGATGTACATCACATCGCATGAATTTCATGTTTTGCAAATACAGCTCCTGGCTGCTGAACGCAGATCACGCCGCCGGCGTGCAACTGATGCAATACAACAGAGTTCTGACTATCGTTGCAAGCATTGTCTAGATCGAAACTGTGACCCGTATCTAAAACGTGCTCCACCAAGGCGGAATCACGAATAAGGGAATAATATTCCTTCGCATCCCGAGGCTGTCTCTGGACACGCTTTCGGTGTTCTTCGAATCTAGTATGAAATTTTATGGAAGTCTGTCTGTATGTAAACACCCAAACGGTCCTTACAGTTGATTATGTAGATGCTAGTTAAAGGTGTCTTATTCTTGAGGTGCATCAGATAAGAACGGATAGTTTTCCCTTTCTTATAAGTTACGCGTATGGCCACCTGGTTCAAGATTCTACGTATCGCTTCAGATGTGCATTTTACATACGGTATGCAAACTGTATCTCGCCAATTTTTCGCATTATAAATACACGATCGGTCCCAAACATATTCCAATCGATTGATGCAACTGAAACGTTTCTTGGAACGTAGTTTGCTTGCATCTCATGTCCATGAAACAAATATTTTGATCGATACATAATAACTAAGACAAACCTTTGGCCCGTGAATTCCTGGCATTCCATCTCGCCCAGCGTCACCGTCATAGCCTGTATCACCATCTGGACCGTTTAGTCCGGGAGATCCAGGAGTACCAGGTTCTCCGCGATAGCCAATGTCTCCTGGGAGTCCAGGTAAACCGTCAGCACACGCCGTGCAAACGCCGATACTTCGACCTAAATGGCGGGTGATTCAAGATTTGTAGTGAAGTAAACAAATAGGAGTACAATACCAGGGGGTTCGGGAGATTGAGTTAAAAAAGATGCCTGTTCAGACAAACTGACATCTAAGAGGCTGTGAGCTTGGGATCAAAATGAGGTGTCAACACAAAGTTACTCAAAATAAAAGCTAACAAATTCTGTTTAAAAATCGATTCAATCGGTTATGATACGCTTTCTGTTGGCTGAGAGTTCCAACTAAACTTACACAGACTGGTGTGATGATTGTTTGAATAACAATCAATAATAATCAATAATGCTGTCATGCAACTGTTACGATTGGTGGAGTGCGATAGTTGGGCTCAAATAAGTGACTACGTGTCAGCGGGTTGGAATCAAGTTTCAATAAGTTCCACCGTGAGTGGGCGCGAGATTTGGTAGGCCACAATTATGTCACCTTGTATTCCCCTACGTCTGTGAAGATCTATGACCGAGATCGCTCGGACGCACATATTTTTGGTATTGAATCAATGAAAGATGTTAGACAAGTTGACCCATTCTCTCATCTATTATTCATTATGGTAACTGACGAGAAATTTGAAGTATAAAATTCAAGTTTAAGCCTGAAAATTGCGAACCAGTCGATCCACTGAACGGTTTATGCCGATTATGCACTCCAATTTGCTGGATTGACGAGAGATATCAAAATGAAGCTTAAAAACTACTTCTAGCATCTTGTACATATAGACTAACGGTCCACTTTTCAAAAAGGCACGTATTAAACTTTGACTTTAGTTACAGGAAACATCTAATTGTTGTATTATCAAATGATGTCGAACTAGTATGCAATTAGAACAATACGCTGAAAGTGATTACTTTCTTCTGATAGCTTGGTCTTCAATTTATTTCGTCTCGAATATCGAAGGTTATCGATCTAATCTGAGTTCGGCACCGCTGAAACCACAACAGACGCATGAATTGCTGCACGGAAATACAGTACCGAAAATTCGTCATTGCCTATGCCTCAACGCGATCGACTTACTCGGCAAACAGTACGAAAATGGGTGCTTTATCTACCATATACTATTTTTGCGAGTTCCCATGCACCAATGGGATTTTATGGCTAGGAATTCGACATTTCACTTTGACTATCCTGCATTTGAAATGGCGAAAACTTAAAACAATGAGCCACTAAGAGTTCACGTCAACGACCCACAAAAAATATGTTAGGCAAGGTTGCCATCTTTGCAGACGATCCAAAGATTCGGATGCGGATAGCGGATAGGATCTACTGCGGCGAGTTTACAACCGAGAAGTGATTGAGAAACTCTTCATGAATGTTGGGTGACTTTAACTTCAATCATCAAAGCTCTTTCAACACGCGCATCACTTTAGGCAGATAATTTTGATCTGGATCGAGTTGGAAAGGGATCTTTAAGTCTCGGTATGCGGCAGCCTATAGAACAGCTTAAATTGTGTGGTCGTTCAAAAGTGTGCTTTCAGTGCTTCAAGGTATGTTGCCATGAATTTTCAGTACTTTTCCATCTGAAAATTTACTTACGATGAACAAAACATACACACCAACGAGCATTGAACACACATCGCAAAACTTTGACTGTGTGGAGAATATGCATAGCTCAGGATAAGGATGTTGCTCAGAAGGTGTTCGACGAGCTTGTGTCGTTGTTGTTGTAGGACGGCGGAAGAATATGCCATCGAGCAACCAAACTCATCATAGTTCGCAGAATCGAACGTACGAGGAATGAATACAACGGCTGAGCCTTCCCACCTCGCTCCGTAGATGCCTTCGATGTGAATTGGTACTAACATACAAAACATTACATTATCCAAATCACCCGTTAAAACATTCATGCTTATTTCCTCACTGGCAAGATACGCGTAGTTACACAGCTGCAGTTAGAAATCCTCATTCTCGCCATGAATGGCGTTGCTACAAAAAGTCCCTTCTTCTTTCTGCGCTGAGGCCATTACTACCACATTCATTCAAAATTTAGACACACGCTCGTTGCGAAAGGATAAAGAAGAACAAAATATTGACTTTATTCGTATAAACAAATTTTCAACATTTACAATAATTTCACCACAACATTTTTTTAAAAAAAATGACGAACGGGTCACGACCTCAGGTTACAATTGGTAAATTGCACGAGATATCTTGTCCGTCTTGATTGACACCTCTAATTGATGATCCAGTTTAATAACAAATGCCTTAAACGAACTTGTTTGGACAATATGTGTATTGGCTGACGATGAACATTTATTTCGAATGAATTCTGTTTCGTGAACGAATATGTAATACCCTAACGTACGACGTTGAAACATAAATAAATGATTTTCAATTCAATTCAATTTTAATGGTCTAAAAAGCATATAGCTTGACAAAAACTACAGAATAATATGGGAGTTACGAATAACATGGGTAGAAAAACGGGATTTGTTTGCTTACTGAGCAGTTCAGGAATCAAGTAAAAATCCATAGGACAGAAACTGTTTTCAAAGTTCAAAGCTTTTATGGTGTAAAATATATAATTTCAAAGTGTGGATTGGCCAACATGAAATTGTCCAAATTCGATTTGAATATATCCAAGTTGGGTGAATGTGCAACATTACAAGGTAGGGAGTTCCAGGTAAAGCATACACGTACAGAATAAAAGTACCTTCGACAGTTTAGTCTCGAGTCGGGAATAAGTACTGTATAGTCGTGACTCCGGCTGGTTCTGGGTGGTAGTCGCGTGAATAGTTGATTCAGGGGATGGTTGGGAGTATGCAGTATATTGAACATAAGTATCAAATCACCTCTAAGACGGCGGTAGCGAGAGTCGAATGGATTGAGACTTGCAATACGATCTTCGTATTGTTTTTGCTTCAAACCGCGTACGAGCTTTGTGGTCCGATGATATATTCTCTACAAGAGGCTGATGTCCTTCTGTAGCCAGGGTGACCAAGCCTGAACGGCATACTCCATGGTTGGCCTCAATTACGTATTAATTATTCGATGAACGGTTTGCTTAATGCGTACTTGCCGCCATATATTCTCGAATCTTGTATCGATCGGTCATTACACATGACTTTCGTGTCATATCGAAATGAAATTTCAAACCAATTTCAGTGCTTCGCAACCCTGATGAAATTGCAACCGCACTACATGAAACATTTTTTTCACTTGCGATTCAAACTAAAAATTCTCTCAGCACCATTTTCATGGCTATGAAAGAAATGTGAACGTGATGGAACACAGCAGATATATTTAACTCATACAACTTTTGTTTGTGTTTCTATTTGGAACAGAGCATACGTTGGCATTGCCCCAAAACGGGTACTTCACTTTTCGGTCCACCGAATACCTGAAACAAGGTGCTCCCGGTGCCCCGGCAACCAAATTAACATCGCTCTCGGAGGCCCACGTGGACCCGGCTGGGCCTTGACTTGATCCCGTTCCAGGATAACCCTTGTCGCCCATATTCCCACAACACGCACATCTCCGACTTCAGCTTTTCGCCAAATGACCAGGCCACGCTCACTGGTGTTCCAGGACGACCGAATGGTGATGAAACATCGGTGTGTCCCCGGGGGGACCGCGGGCTGAGAAAATCGCATCCAGGGCGCCCCAGGCGATCCGTCGGTCCAGGAGAACCCAGCCACCACCGCCCCTTTGTAAATTGATCACAGGTTATGACAAGTCCGGGGAATACGAATATTATCTCGCGAGAGGGGCTTGCTTTACTTCATGAACTTGCATTGTCTTTGGAAATGAGTGTTCTCAAACGTTGAACATTACGCCCAACTCGAGGAGTTATTAAATACTCATGAAGCTCAACATAGGATCTGTTATGTCTGTACTGTACTGTTGTTGGCCCAGCCCGTTTGGTCAGAGAGAACGCAACCTTCACTCAACTCGTCTATTTACCGAATGCAAAGTGCATCACAAGTGAGCGAATGTGTGAATATCACAGTGAGCGAAAATCATAATTTGAATTCAAAATCGATCTTCATTGGTGAATAATCAATAGTTCGTTCACTGGCTATACAACAGGGGGCGCCCTCCTAACACCTCCCCCTTTAAGTTTGGTTGTCGTACGACTTCAATTTTGGGTTCACTTGCAGGCGGGTTACTGGAATACGTCTTCGATCAGTTCGTCTTCTTTGTCTGCATTCCGGAGAATTAATTCGAGGGTGATCTTCTACCGTTGGCTTTGTTTGTTCTGGGCTTTTGAGGTTGAATTCACCCAGTAGGATTTCCAATGGAGTTTCCTGTATACTTGGGGAATTCCGTTTTGCACCTAACGCCCTTAGTTGATCTGCATGTCGTACCCACGTTTCTTTTCCAACCATTATCTCGTAGCAAACGTGGCCCACGATCTTGCTAACGATCCCCGGGGTCCATTTGATCTCACCACCACGGTAATCCTTGGCGAGGACATTTTGTCCGACCATATATTTTCGGAATTTTGCACCATTTTGTCTATTACATTTCGTTTTGAGATTTTTATTGGTATGATTCACCGTGTTTGGTCGCATGAGATCATAGATGGTTCTCGGTTTTTGCCTTAGCATGACTTCCGCAGGCGATATGGCTCCAGGTACGTTAGGATTAGGTGTGATTCGGTAGAACGTCAAAAATTTCTGCAGAACGTCTTCCGTATTCCCTTCCCCCGTTGCTTTAAGCATTGCTCGCTTGAAAGTGTCCACAAACCTCTCCACTTGTCCGTTTGATTGTGGGTGATATGGCGGTGTGCGGATGTGCTTCATACCATGTTGTCGGCAAAATGATCCGAACTCATTCGACGTAAATTGGCTTCCATTATCGGTCACCAATGTCTTTGGATAACCAAATCTAGCGGAAGTTTCTTGCAGCTTTTTGATTGTCGTCCGAGTTGTTGTGTTGGTGAGAGGGAAAACTTCTGGCCATTTGCTGTGTGAGTCCACCAGTAGGAGATACGATATTCCGTTCAGTGGGCCCGCGAAATCCAAGTGAATTCTTGACCAGGGTTCTGTGGGATTGGGCCATGGGTGTGGTTCACACTTTGTCGGTGATTTTAATGCCGATTGACATTTAGAACACGAGCTAACCAGGTTCTCAATGTGTGAATCCATAAGGGGCCAGTACACGAAGCTGCGCGCTAGCGCCTTCATACGATTTATTCCGGGATGACTTGTGTGGAATTGTTTGAGTACTGTCGAACGGAGTTTCTTGGAATTACCACTCTATCCGAAAACATGAGACACCCGTCCACGATTGAAAGGGAATTCTGACGATGTCGGAATTGTTGTAGTTCTGGGTCTTGTACAGATATTGGCCATCTGGATTTGTGGTATTCAAATACCTTTTGAGTACGGGGTCTTCTAATGTTGCATCTCGAATTTGGTCAACTGTTACCGGCAGTTTCATCATGGTGGTGGAAAGTAAACAACTGACGTCAGCATCCAGAGTTGTTTGGGCTACCATGTCTTCTTCTATAGTGTTTTCTGTTATCAGTCTTGAGAGTGCATCCGCTTGTCCGATTTTCCCGGTGGAGATGTACTTTATGTCGAAATTATAGCCCAGCAGGATGGTTGACCAACGCTGTAGTCTGTTTGCTGTGTAGACAGGAATGCCCTTTTTTGATGCAAAAATAGCAAGCAACGGTTTATGGTCCGTCAGCAGCGTGAATTTCCGGCCGTATAGCATCTTATGAAATTTCTTGATAGCGAAGATGATGGCAAGCGCTTCTTTCTCGATTTGGCTGTAATTCCGTTCAGCTGAGGTGAGTGATCGTGCTGCGTGAGCAATGGCTTTTTCGTTCCATCCTTGAAAACATGTGAGATAACTGCACCGATTCCGTAGCTGGAAGCGTCCGAGGCTAGAACGATTGGGAGCCTTGGGTCGTAATGTGTCAGTAAAAGATCTGAGGTCAGCATCGACTTTATTTTATCGAAAGCTTGTTGGGTCTCTTCTGACCATATCCAAGGGGTATCCTTCTTCAGTAGATTATTGAGAGGGCCGCGTAATTTGTGTAATGATGGTAAAAATTCGCCATAGTGGCTGACCAATCCGAGGAATGATCGCAATGTTGGGATATCATGTGGTGGTGGCATATTCTGAATTGCATCAATGTTTGATGGATCTGGCCGTCGACCATGACGATCAATGATAAATCCGAGATATCTTATAGATTCCATGAAAAATTCACATTTTTCGGCCCGTAAACGGAAGCCATATTCGTTTATGCGTTTGAGGACTTCCTTTATACGATCACGTAGTTCATCCACATTTGATCCGACTATGATTATATCGTCGAGATAGGCAGCAGCATAGGGTAAACCTTGGAGCATGGTATCCATGACCTGTTGGAAGATAGCAGGTGCAGTCTTGACACCAAACGGTAAGCGTTGGTACTGGAAGAGCCCACGGTGAGTGTTGATGGTTAATAGCTCTCTTGATTCTTCAGCGACCTCAATTTGGAGGTAAGCTTCCGATAGGTCCAGTTTTGCAAAACACTGACCACCATTCAATCTGGCGAAGAGGTCCTCAGGAAGAGGTAGTGGGTATTGATGATCTGCCAAGGATGCATTTAGACCAGTCGAATAATCCGCGCAAACTCTCAGACTACCATTCGGTTTTTTGACAATCACAATTGGTGCTGCCCATGCTGAGTAGTTGACGGGTTTGATTACTCCGGCGGCTTGCAGTCTGTCAAGTTCTTTGTCGACGCTTTCCAAAAGAGCGTACGGTACGGGGCGTTTGGGACGAAATGTTGGGTTCGCATTCGGCTTCAAAGTCAGCTTTGCTGAAGTTTTCCGGCAATATCCAAGGCCATCTTGGAAGACTTTCGGAAATTTGAGTTGAATCTGTTTTACCCAGTCATCTGTCGATTGATTCACGGCATGGCACACAGTGTTCAGTGGGAAATCAAGCAACTTCAAATTTTCAAGCCAATCCAGGCCAAGGAGATTCAAGTTCGGATGCTTTGACACGTAACAGACACCTTCTAGTTGTGTGTCGTTGAAGGCAATACAGCAGGTAATCTGGCCAATGAGATTTAACTTTCCTCCAGATGCGCTGCGTGCAACATGACTGGTGGGATTTATGTTTGGTTTGCCAACCGATCGCCAAGTGTCTTCCGATATTATAGTGATGTCGGAGGCAGTGTCAACTTGAAAACGGGTGGGCGTACCATTTAGCGTGACGGTAAGGTACTTCCGTCGATTTTTCACATCCCCTTGGAAGGTTGAAAAGACGGGATAGGAGCGATAAGTTTCATTATTGGAATGATTCAGTACAGATTTTTCATTAAAATACTTCGCACGGCAGTAATTTTCTTTATGCCCCATTCTGTTGCAATTCTGGCATCTGTGTTTCTTGGATGGGCAAAAACGCACAAAATGCCATTCTCCACATTGCCAGCACTTGGATGGGGGCTTGGGTTTTTGAGCTGTCTTGAGCAGCTTTGGTTGTCGTGGTAGATGCGAAGACGGTTGTTCAGTGTTCTTCTGTTCTGGTTGATGTACCGCCTGGATTGTAAAATTGTCGTGAATTGACGGTGAATCAAGCAAACCTCCAATTGATGCGCGAATGACATCAACTAACTGACGCAATGTCCCAGAAGAATCTCCTTCTTTTATCTGGAGTATTCGTTCGAGCAACTTTTGTAGAAGTGACACTTCTGATTCAGCGGACATCATGGAAAACACCCCGTCGCCAAGTTGTTATGTCTGTGCTGCACTGTTGTTGGCCAGCCCGTTTGGTCAGAGAGAACGCAACCGTCACTCAACTCGTCTATTTACCGAATGCAAAGTGCATCACAAGTGAGCGAATGTGTGAATATCACAGTGAGCGAAAATCATAATTTGAATTCAAAATCGATCTTCATTGGTGAATAATCAATAGTTCGTTCACTGGCTATACAACAGGGGGCGCCCTCCTAACACCTCCCCCTTTAAGTTTGGTTGTCGTACGACTTCATTTTTGGGTTCACTTGCAGGCGGGTTACTGGAATACGTCTTCGATCAGTTCGTCTTCTTTGTCTGCATTCCGGAGAATTAATTCGAGGGTGATCTTCTACCGTTTGGCCTTGTTTTTTTTCTGGGCTTTTGAGTTGGAATTCACCCATAGGATTTCCAATGTAGTTTCCTGTATACTTGGGGAATTCCGTTTTGGCACCTACGCCTTTAGTTTGATCTGCATGTCCGTACTCACGTTTCTTTTTCCAACATATCGCGTAGCAAACGTGGCCCACGATCTTGCTAACGATCCCCGGGGTCCATTTGATCTCATCACCACGGTAATCCTTGGCGAGGACATTTTGTCCGACCATAAATTTCCGGAGTTTTGAACAATTGTGTCCATTACATTTGGCTTTCATTTTGAGATTTTTTTGGTATGATTCACCATGTTTGGTCGCATGAGATCGAAGATGGTTCTCGGTTTTTGCCTTAGCATGACTTCCGCAGGCGATATGGCTCCAGGTACGTTAGGATTAGGTGTGATTCGGTAGAACGTCAAAAATTTCTGCAGAACGTCTTCCGTATTCCCTTCCCCCGCTGCTTTAAGCATTGCTCGCTTGAAAGTGTCCACAAACCTCCTCGCACTTGTCCGCTCAACCGTCTATTTACCGAAGGCAAAGTGCATCACAAGTGAGCGAATGTTGAATTCAACGTGACGAAAATCATAATTTGTCAAAAATCGATGTTCATTGGTGAATAATCAATAGTTCGTTTCACTGGCTATACACCAGGGGGCGCCCTCCAACAGGGAACTAGAATCACTGTATTGCCCAATCATCCTATTACCGTCATTCATAAGCATTCTGTTATACGTATACCATCTTCCACTTTTATGTTAAACTTATACCATATTCATGTGTTTTTTTCCAGTGTTTCTGGATGTCCTAGAAAAGATAAGGCGAGTATTGCTGGTGAGTTTTTCTTCCAGATTTATGATTAATTCACATGTAGCTTCATTTTCAATATCTTTCCAATTACATTGTTAAAAATTTTATTTTTCTATTTTCCATCGCCTAGTGCTTTAAATCAAGATTGCATAAAGAAAATGTGATTCCCTCAAACAAAAATTATCAGAGCCAGTGGTATAGAACAGGTGCCTTTTTAGGAGGGATAATTATGTCGAGTAGCTCAAGGTCATATTTCGCTTCATTCCTAATGCATATCACTTTCATGAGCCACATTTCTAAAATTAACAATGTGACACCCGAATCCTGTTCAGCATTTTTTTACTTTGCGATTAACACCGGGATGAATATTCGTGAAAACTTACCCATCCAGAATTCCACGACACAATATAATTACAAATCTTTATTACGCGCATTACCAAGAACAAGACACATATATGACATTTCCAAGTGACCACAACGAATACCCCAGCCCGTTTGTATCATTTGTCACTGCAATCTGAATTGTTAGTGGATTTCGTGCTAATCGGTTCTCTTCCGCACTTCATCAAGTTGGGCTAATTTGACTGAACTTAAAAAAATGCATATCGTTCAATAGCTGCTGATGTTCACCGAACGGACTGTCGCTGGATTGTTTTCGTTGGAATTTCCTCGCATCTAGCTCATTTGCTGTGCCGAATGGTGTTGTTCTGAGTGCCATCTGAGAGTT